>PITA01004994.1:6361-116243 GCA_004023965.1 Spilogale gracilis | reverse complement strand
GGGGGCGGTGAGAAAGAAAGGCATCAGTTATAAAATGAGCAGCTGCATGAAGTGCTTTGTAGTTTACAAAGCACTTTCACATGGTTTTAATGAGATCAAGAAAGAAAGAAACTCCTGGAAAATAGATAAGGCTGGCAGACTGCAAATTTATCTCCTTTTTAAAGTTGAGAAAACTGGAGGAGGGAGGTGAGAAGGTTTGGCCTAGGGGACTTGGGACTCTGACCACATGTGCTCCTTTTCCTACTGGGCGTGCTGCTCTCTGCTTTAAAGTTCTGAATACATTCTTTGCTGAATGCTAGAGCACAGTCAGCCTGAGGGGGGAGGGGGCGGCTGTGGATCTTTGTTGGTAAGGTTGCTGATCTGTCTCTGGGTTGGTGACTGCTTGGAGGGGAGCCCTTGCCTTCCCTTGCCATGGTAGGTGTATGCCCTCTAGGGAAGCTTAGCCAGGGCCTGCCTTTTCCTCTTCCCAAGTCCTCCACAGCTTGAGGCGTAGTCCTCCACACTGGACGTTTTGAGAGCTCAAGCTAAGTTGCACCTGGCCTTCCCATGACTCTGTTAGGGGTGGGGTATCTTCCACCCGCCTCGGTAAGGGCCGAATACGAAGGCAGATTCTGTTTTTCATCTTTTCATCAGGGTAAACCCAGTTGCTTGGGTAGATCCAGACAAAATGGATTTCCATCCCCGGATTTTGCGCCCACGCCTCTGGGTCACCTTGTCTCCCTTGGCAACGGCTGCCGCTGTTTTGGTCGTGGGCAGGAAACTGAAGGCCACGTCGTGGGGAGGTGTCTAGCTTCCCTCCACCCTGGGGATATCAGCGTGTTGGCTAAGCCCCAAAGAGTGTGGGGCTCTTAGACTGTGCTCTCTGCACTGCCTTGTATGATGTGGGCTTTGGAAAGTGGACCAAGGGAGACGTTGAGCCTAGTTATCCCGCGATATGTGTGATATGAGTGGTTAAAACTACGCTGGGGTTTCAGGAGACCTCAGTGAGGGGAGACCTGACAAGCGTGGTTTGGGTACTACGTAATCATGATCAGCAACCTTTGGCCAGCACGGCTGTGTCCTAGGGTCTTTTTGGCTGCGCGCTGTAACCTGTCTCGGTGATCAGGAGAGCTGGAGCGACACCAGGCTTACTGATACCAAGCATGGGAAAGAGACCCGTGCCAAGGAAGGGCTAAGAGCTGGATTTAGATACACCAGCAGAGAGACTGTCAGGAGACTCTGAGGTCTGGCAGTCTGGGCAGAACTTAGACAAGTTGTATAACAGTATCTTACCCATCACCTGCTCGAGTATCTCAGGAAGGCAGCAGGCATCTTCCTCGGCCAGCTGGAAAGCACAGAGTCCTAGCACTTACCTCGCAGAGGAAGAGAAGGTGTGCGCATGCTGGGGCAGTAATCAGGGGCCAGACACACTCACGAATAACTTGTTCTGATGGACGTGGGTCACTTGTGCTCCCACCGACGGGCTCCGTGCCTTGGCCTGGTTGTTGGGAGCTGGCCCAGACTTGTAGGCTGGCCTGTTTGGGAGGGAACATGGGCTCTCTTGTGTCAACGTCCAGAGGAAAATGCGGGAATCGATCCAGACACCGGGTCTGACACATGCCATCTCCTCTTCCTCTGTGAATCTGGTCTTTTAACATGGCCTTCTCCTGTTTGCCACCCGGGCTTGGCCGGGCTACTCTCAGCCTAGGGAGAAAGGAAAAAGATCGTCATCTTTAAGGCTCCTTTCTCAGAGGCCCGGGGGCAGACCTATTGACCAGGGCTGCAAGAGTGGCTTCTTTTTAATACCCTCTTGACCCCACTATCTCCTGTCCACTCTCCTCTCTTGCTGTCGCTCAGAAGGCCATTCTGGTGTAGCCCGCGGGAAGCAAGCCCACTTCAGGGTGCCCGGGAGGCAGTGCATCCACTCCTTTCTCTGGTTAACCTCGATGAAGGGAGTTTCACACAGGGAGCTGGGAAGAGGAAGGGCCCCAGAGACCGCAGTGGCTGCCTCTGGGGGCTGGCTCTGAGCTCTGACTGAACCTAGGAGCCGCTTGAGGTTCCCTTGACATTTGGAACCTTGGAACTTGCCGCTTGCACTCAGGAGTTAAATGTTGGGGCCTGTGCGTCTTGCAGCCAGCCCTTTGCTCAGTTCCTGATCAGAGGTTACGGGATTGGGTCTTGTTGATTCACTGATAGTTCCTGGCCTCCTCCCAGCTCCAAGTCAATATTCCAGGCAATGAGAGAGGATGCAGAGGTAAATTTGAGATGGCCCCCCTCCTGTGAGGAGCTTCCACTTCAATAAGGGAAACATTAACAGAGCGTTATTTGAGGGTCTAACTGCTATTGCTTTTATATCCCCCTCATCAGAAGAAAAAAGTTCTAGCATGGAGTAATTGGAGGGTGGGGCTTGGGGACTATAATGTGTCTTTTAAATATTGTGAAAGTCTCTGCTAGAAAACCAAATAATGGCAGTGATCTGTTTTCGCCCGAAAAAAGCACAGAATTGAAGTCCTAGATCTTGCCATTTTCCTCTCTGGATGGATCGAGGAGTCCCCTTTAAGGTCTCAGAGCCTTTGTGCCTGCACTCAGGAGGTCAGGCTGATAGAAGGCCTGTGGAAGTATTTTGTAAACCGGGGAGTTTGACAGAAACGTTTGGTTTTTAGCCAAACTTCTGTGTTTATCACTCGTTCATAACTATATTCACTCGTTTGTTAAATACCTGGTACCAAGCAAGGTAGGACAGCGATTCTGAAGGAGCTCCCCGTGCAGAGGGGGAGCCAGACTTGGCCAAAGATACAGGGAAATGAGCTGCAGCCGAGGGATGGACAGAGTGCCCAGGGATATGGGGACAGACTGTTAATTCTGTGGGAAGGGGTAGGGAGAGGAGGGGGAGGGGTCAGTTATTATCCAAAGGAAGTTTCTGGACTACACACGTGATCACGTGAACTTTGGGGTATGTGGTGATACCGGTCTTCAAGAATGAGGATGTCTTTATCTTCTGTCTTTTGCTAGACCTAGTACGGTTGGGAAAATGTTACTTCATGGCCCGAATGGAAGGGCCAGTGACCCCTCTGCAGTATTTTCTCCACTTACAGCGTCCTCTCTTTGAAGTAAAAAGCAATTTAGTATTGCAAACCTGAAATACAGGTTTCCTCCGTGGGAACGGTGACTTTAGGTGTATTAGCTCAGAATGTAACAAAGAGTGTCAATAAAAACTGGGTAACTTGTTGATGATCGTGGATCCTTCAGATTTCAGCATTCTGGTGTGACCTAGCTTTCTGGATTTCTGGTTTAACACTTGCTGAACTAGATCCTGTAAGCCCGAGTCTCTGCGTGGACGTAAAGAGTTTTGAGTGGTCAAGTTTGTCCATGTCAAGTTTCAAACGACCATTTTAATCGTGGACAACCGTCAGCCGACACAGTAGTCATTTAGTTCTGATGAGAAATGCAAGAAGCCAATGAAATTGAGAGAATGTGGCTCAAGCTTATCACATCAGGAATCCAATTAAAATGAGTTTTTGAAAAATAAATATTGGTTTAATAATGTAAACTTGTAATTGCTGTATTATTTTAATGGAAATAAAATTAACATGATTTAATGGACTGAACGACCATTAATTTTCCCTTGTTAATTTATTAGGGGATTTTAATGCCATGTAACGCACAGTACAGCCATTGTTCTCCGTGCGCTGCTTCATGAAATAAATAGGACCAAACAGTGCTGGCTTTAAAAACTGAAACCAGACTTTATTCCCACTACCTTACTCTCCCATCTTTTTTATCCACTTCTCTCCCCAGCCTCCTAGAAGTGGGATGCAGCTTTCTCAATCCGCAGGCCTCATGATTAGTCCTAATTAACTTTTTGTCCTTCTCTGCCTTGAGGTATTGACCTATTTAAAAAACAAAACAAAACAAAACTCTGCCTACCTTCCCCAAATCTACATCTGATATTAGTTGGCTGGGAGGAGAAATGCTCAGAAAGGTTGCTCCTGAAGGCAGCCCCTGCTGAGCTCGTCTGGGCTTTGGAAGTTTTACCACCTCTTGCAGGTGGGAATGTCTGGGCCTGAGCCAGATGGTACTAGCTCCTCCCCCAGAGAGGGCGGGGACTCGTGCTGACCACTGAGAAGTTCCCAGCCACAGAGTCTTCAAGTCTCCACCTTCACGCCCAAGGGTTCCTGGAAACAGTTGGAAAGGGCCCTATTAACCCCACCCTGCAGAAATTTGGTTTCTCATTTTATTCTATGCCAAGTTTCAGAACCAAGATCCCCAGAGAACCCGTCCCCCTCATGTTTCTGCTTTCCTGCATTGTCCCTCCCTGGAGCCAAACCCCGTGCTAGGCGGCAAGAGTGCCAGAGGAAAGAAGACGGGCATCACCCCTACCCTCTGGTAACTTCTAGTCCATCGGCTGCCAGGATGCGTTCTTCGGATTTGTAGTAACGACATAGGTGTTCCCCCTAGTGAATCTGTAAATACCGTTTTCTTGGTGCCCGAGAGCCAAATCCCTCAAGTTCTGCAGTTTTCCGACTCCTGACAAAGGGGACTCGCGTGTGTGTGTGCATGTGTGCATGAGTGTGTAACATTATTCTTTGCCTTCATTTAATTAACGGCTTTAGAAATAACAAATCTGTAGTACAAGTCACACTACCCGCCCGTGATTATCCGAGGCCTCTGCTATAAATAGCAGCCGGCCACGGTGCTCTCTGCCGGGGATGTTTTGCCAGAGAGACTCAGTTGAAAATGAAAACGCCGTAGCAGCTTATTGATTAAGAGGTTTGGCTAATTCTGGACTAGGCTAAAGTTTGTTTAGTGGCTTTTTCTCCCCAGAAATGCTGTCAAAGAAAAATTCGTTATGAACAAGGCTTTGGTCGGGGTCCTTTTGGAGGCAGGAGGCGGTAGACCTGGGTTATGTTCTAGGCTTAGCTCTGTTTCCGATCGGCTGTGTGACCTGGGGCAAATTGCTTAACATCTCTGGACCTCAGATATTCTCAGTTCATAGGTGAGTGAAGCCTTAATGGAGGGCCTTTCTAACACCAAAGTGGTTTTGGTGCAAGGAGCTCCCATTTGCAGGCATTCAGTCGAATAATACATCATTGGTCTGTCTTGATTATTAATGTCCTGAGAGCCTGCCAGTCTGGTGCCAATCGTTTATACAAGTGGAAGTAATAAAGCTATAATCCAGGCTTGATTTTGATTATGTTACCCTTCTCTCCACCGTGCCTCTCCCTTAACCCTGTGAGTCTGAATCCCCAAAATTTAACCACCAAGGAATATAAAAATGACTGAGTTCGAGGATCACGAGAGGCAGCAGCAATTATTCTTTTTCTGTTGCTTTTTATGGCTGCTCTTCGTGCCGGAAGTTTACCTACACTGGTGACCACAGACGCCTAAAAATGGTGACCTCTGAAGAGGTAGGCATTCTAAAGCACACCTGTGGAAAATGTTTGCTCATATGTCACAGCTTATCCAGGAAGCCTCCTTTATTTATTTTCAAGCATCTATATAAAGAAAGGCTGTACTTGATTTGGAAAGCGTGCCTTCTGTGAGGCGGCGAGAAGGTTACAAGTTGAAACCCCAGCTACGGAATGAAAAGTGAGTCTCCCCCAAGAAAGCACTTTTTCTGTATCGCCTCGCCCTCCATGCTGGCCTCAGGCAAGTTTTTCTCCTTACTGCTTTGCTCGCTGTCAAGGATGAGAGTGCTGTGTAAGTCATATTGTGTCAGGGCTTACCTTTGAAACCTTCAGAGCTATAAATCTGTTCGCTTTTGCTATTCCTTGTCACGTCACCGATGGTCAAGCCAAGTTGCAGCTCTGAGGTGTCACTTTTTTCCCTTTTAGACTGGGCTCTTGAAAATACTGATGCTTTTTGGGTGTGTGTGTTTTAAAGGTCTGTTCTTACGCTGTCACGGCTCAAAAATGCCAAAAGGCATTTTTTCCTTAAAAAATCACCTCTGGGCTAAGGCCAGCTGTGGAGTAATGGATCCAGAAAGACTTTCTGAGTAGTTCCAAGCGGCTGAAAGCAGGCGCTGATGATGGAAATTGGGTTTTTCCTTTTGCTTCACATCTTTCCCGTTGTAAAGTCTCTGTGACCCTCATTGGATTCAGACTCAAGGTGAGCCTTATCTCTGTGTGCGCGTGGGAGGGCGGGTTGAGTTAGTTTGGCTGTCCCTTTACATTTTTGCACATAGCCATTTATTTCTAACCAAACAGATTCTTAAAATATTACCTGGGGATCGCTGGTGTGGGTTGGGGCGGCGTGTGGGCGGACAGGAAAGGCCTGGAAATGAAGAAGGCACAGAGAGCGCTGGAGTGTGACAAGCCTGGTGCTCTGTGCCAGCCGTGGCTACATTTGCCTCCATTTCTTGAGCCCATTTCCTTACCTGTAAAATGGGGATGGGACGGCCATAAATCAACCCATGTGACATAAGAGAGATCAAGCCCTTGGCCCATATTTGCAGCTCATACCCCATAGTAGGTGCTCAGTAAACACTCCCCTTTCCCTTTCAAGGGGGATATTTATATTTGACGGAGAGTGGCAGTCGGTTCCAGCAGGGTACCCCCCCCACCCCCACCCCCGTGCTGGGAGCTCACCCTTCGGAGGACCTCAGTGCTCACGTAGTAACAGGATCCCTGTCTAGAGCCCAGCAAGGGCATGCGAGCGTGCCACTCATCGGTTAAGGGCTACGCCAGCCACCGGAAGAGAAACAATTCATATTCTTGGGTGGTTCTGCCCTCCCCCTCCTCCTCTATATTGTCATTTAAAACATTGTTTGGCTGACTAAAAATAATAGTACTGAAAACAAACTTTGATGAATCAGGGCTCCTGGGCCGGGGGACGGGCCGGCTCCTGAAACAGAAACGCCGTGACTCATGCCCTTGTCACGGATGGCCTGCCCGTAAGTGTGGGGAAGCGCATGCTGTTTATTGTTGCTGGTTTTTTCTGAGACCTGGATGGGAAGCAGTTCCGGTCCCGAGCACCAGCTCACCGGTCGGTGGAGTAAGGATGGTCAGCACCATGGCTCCGAAATGACCTAGACACGGGCCATGGTACCCTGGACTGCCATTAGGTGCGCAGGAGAGAGGACTCCTGCCTCCAGGGCCAGGCTTTGGTCCTCCTCCTGGGAGTGCTCCCTCTCAGCGGCGGAGCTGTGGGGTCAAGGGATGGCCCATCTAGGGGCTGAACCTCCTCCTTCCACCTCCTTCCAGGCTATGCTTTGGGTCCTGACCCCTCAGCTCCGTGTCCTGGTGGTCTCAAGACTGCTTCCAAGTCCTGTGTGGACCTCTCCTGGATCCATCTGCCCAAGGAAGGGCATACTGCATTGGCCATGGATGCACGTGCGCCCGTGGACCTAAGGTTCTGACAAGGCCTGCAGGGCAGGGAGATGGAGGAGTCGGATGGAATTCATGCTCGTGGCATCTGTATGGGTGTGCATGAAGCCCCTTGGCATGTGTGATGGTGCTGGAGCTGGCATCGGGGCCCGGTTCTCCCGGAGCGTCTGCATTCCTCTGTGAAACACAGGTGTCGGGGAACTCTAAATGCAAAGCTGGCCTTTCACGGTTGTATTAAGGTATTTGTCAAGGTAGGAGGATAGAATATATTCTGCTTATCAGTTTGTTACCTTGACTTCTATCTTCTGAGCACGACGTACGGCATGTGGGCCTTTGCATGTTCTCTGCTTGGGACTCACCAGCGGCAGAGGAGGCCTGTTTCTAGCACCTTCTCTCTGTTGTGGGGCCACGACTGAGGCCTAGCCTAGGTGGTATCACTGGCTCTGGGGACTGCCGCGGAGATTAATTTCTTCCCCCTTGAACCTGGATTGGAGTGGGTCACAACTCAGAAGGCAGTATGTGTTGTAGTAGTCTGTCTCAGAAGTGGAGTGGAGAGCTGATGTCTGCAGGTGCTTTTGTTTGTTGATGTGCTTACTGGGCACTGACACTGGGTTGGGCCTCAGGATATGGAGACACAGAGGTGAGGGCCTATCTCTGAGCTGCACAGAGGCAGAAAGGGTCCTACCGACCACAGTTAGGGAGGGCTTGTGGGACAGACAAAAGTCACATCAGTGTTGACTTGGGAGCCCAGAGCGGTTCTCTTTCTGGGGGAATGGCAGCAGGCTTCCCAGAGACAGCGGTACTCCAGCAGGGCCTCAGTGGATGAATAGAGCATGCCTATGGGCAGAGGCTGCCTGGCATACTGGCCAGACGGGGTGTGGAAGGACATTTCAGGGTGACCAGGCCCTGGAAGGGGCGTGTGGCCAGAGTTGCTGGGGAAGGCTTCAGTAGGCCAGGCTTGGTCTTGGGACCTCACTCTTGGAGCACCTCAGGGATGTTCAAGTAGAGGCCAAAGCCACCACTGGTTGGGACTTCATTTCCTCCCCGACCCCGGGGCCGGTAACCCTGGCTTTTCCGCCTGAGTTATCCAGGTTGGAGTCATAATCCCTTACACCACCCTGTGGACAGCTTTAGGCTATGTCTGGGCTGGGTGAAAATAGTGTTTTGTTTGCTCAGAGGAGAAGACTAGCTGTCCAGCCAGGAGGGCTCCAGGAGCCCAAGTGTTCAGGTAATTCGCTGGTGAGTCATGCCCAACTCTTGCCATGGTTTCCTTGGGAAAGTGAGCCACATGCTGCCTGGTCCCTTCAAGCAAAGGCCTCGAGACCAGATCTTGGCGTCCCCCATGGCATCCGTGGGCCTGGCACAGTGCCTTGGGTGGAGTGTCCCTGGACAGGGCTCTTTCCTGATGCCCAGCTAGGCCAGCAGGACTTCTCCTTCCCGACCGTACTGCAGCCTCCTGCAGACTCACAGAATGCTGTGAAGTATCTTAAGAAAACAGATTACATTCCCTAGTAAGAGAGCAATGTCGTTTACTTAAGTCCTTGTTGTTAATTCCTTTTCTTTTTTTAAAAGTTTGTTTATGTTTCTTAATCATCTCTGCACCCAGTGTGGGGCTCGAACTCACCACCTCGAGATCGGGAGTCCTATGTTCTTCCGACTGAGCCCGCCAGGTGCCCCAGTGTGACTCATTTCCGTCAGCCCCGAGAGCAAGCAGAGAGCATGCTGACCATTTAGAGATTGGGTACAACTTACCATATCTGATTAGAGTCAGCTTTCTGTTGAGGTTGTCGGTGGGAGCTGATAGGTTTTCACGAGAGGAATTGTTGTGTCCACGGACTGCTCATGGTTCCCGGACCATTTTTTTTGAAAACACTGATAGAGCCCTGCTTCTGAAGGGACAGCAGACGACAGTGGAGAGCTGCGGATTTATGTTGGGGAGATGCACGTTCAAAGTCCTGCTCCCCTGCCCACTGCTTTGGTGACAGGGACACGCCATCTCGCTTCTTTGAGCCTCCTTTCTTCATCGGTAAAACGGGAACAACAAGACCTTCCTCAGAAGGACTGTTGACATTATTTATGTGGATGAGCTATACACTCAAATCACTGACAGACTGAAATGTATTACAGTGTCACTTCCTATTTTCTTACGAAGCGCGGCTGTCGTATTGCTAAAAATGCTTTCTGACAGAGATGGACTGAGGCTTGCAAGTTCACACTCAGATTTTCACAAAGGGCTTAGAGAAAAATCACAAAGGATGTGCACAATGCGATCGGAGTATGAACTCAGGGCGTGCGTGCCGGGGGCGGGGTGGCGCTTCTACGAGCTGACACTCTGGGCCTTGCCTGAGGATTTGACTCCGTGGTGTGGACCTGGGGCCGGTCACCCGAGCCCTCTTCCTGGAGGTGGGACAGCATGAACTGAATGCCGTCGGTATGCCCGGTGCTAGCATGGGCCACTGATCAACGGGCTGGTCTTCTTTCCCCATCTGCCGCACCCCGAGAAGGATGGGTTACTCATGGTCACAGAGGAGAGGTCTGAGGCTTCGACGGTTGACGGCTGAGCAGGAATCTGAGCTCCAAGCTCTGGTTCCCGACCCTGGCTGTCTGCCCCCCCGGCTCCCCGGGAACGGGCTATCATTCTTGTCATTTTCTGCCTCATAAGCAGGTACAGGTGATCGCCTAGATAAGTTGCTTTGGGCCTCATGATAAGGATGGAGCTAGATTTGCCTCAGAAGCTCTACTAGCCCTTCTAGAATCGAGGGTGATGGTAGAATTTCTGGAACAGACCAGGACACTTCTAAGAGTGAAAAGGGGCTGTGTTGTTATTAATTAGGACCGGAAAGGGGGCATAAGCCTGAACTGCCCCGCCCAACCTGGGCAAATAGGCGGCCTCAGGCCCGGCTCCCTCTGTGGCCATGGTTGTGTCACCTGCCAAGGTCACTGGGAGCATGAGACCAGCCACTTCATATGGTACTGCTAACGGGTGAGAGACTGTCTGGCTTACTTACTGCCAGTCCAGGTGCAGTGACTTTGCCTAAGGTCATTTAGCAAGCTGGCAACACAAAATTTGAAAACGGGATGAGGCCTTAGAAGGAATCACAGTGAAGTTAATGTTAGAGCTTCCTTGAGTGGAGCAGGAGTTAGGGGACGTTTGGCTCTGCCGATGGCTGCTCTGGAGGGAAGGGAACAGAGGGCGGGGGTGGGGGTGGCCGCGGGGAGACAGTAAGGCATTCATTCACCTGGCTCGAGAACATCTCCTGTCCTCTCCAGGCCGTGTCCCTTCAAAACCCAGGCGATGCCCTCAGACCCAGTGCAACTGAGATATTTAATGGCCAGGAGCAGGGACTTCTTCTGGAAGCTGACCTCTCCTGCTCCCCTGTTCCATTTCAGAAGTCTCGAGGGTCCCAGTGGCCAGCGGCTGTGCACGTTCAGCGGATAATCCTTCTGCTGAAGAATTTTGGGAGGCATTGAGGAAGGACTTAAAAATAGCAGCAAGCGTGCCTTTTCTTTCTCTTTGTGGTAAACGCATGGAATGTGTGTGTGGAGCACGGGGCCCAGACTCTGCCGGCGGAATTCCGTAGAGGACACGGAAGGGCTGTGAGCCATCCCACCGCTGCTTTATGTCCTCAGGATTTGTTCCTGTGCTTGCCCTAGATCATTTGGTTTGGGGAGGGACTTGAGCCCTGTCCCAGGAGCTCCGAGGAGGGCAGCTGGAGTGACAGGACTGGTCACAGGCTGAGAAAAGGGAAGTGTCAATTCAAGCCAAACTCGGCAGCGCTTGCTTGAGAACTTGAGCTGATACTGTGGAGCTCTGGTCGTCATCCTTTGTGGCTGTGCCACGTCTTATAAATAGAACAAGATGCATTCTGACCCCACCCCCTCTCCCCAGGCTTTCTCGACGCCACAGACACAAGCAGGCATGTCTGTGGGTGAGTACGGGCAGGGAGAATTAATCACTTACGTTCCGGTTCTTCGGAGAGACATGGGAACTGGGCTCTGGGCTCCATGGCGGTGGCCCGGGCATCTCGTGGGTAAGGCTGGAGTCCGTGGCTGACCTCTACAGTCCTGACCATTCTAACCCTCTCTATAGAGGAGGCCTTCTGTCCTTGGGGCCTGGTACTGCGCTAAGCCAGCTGGCCCTTCCCTCTCTGGTCCATCTCATATCCTCCATTCCTCATCGGGCCCAGACTCACTGCATTAGGATACTTTGGGCTGTAAGACCCCTGAAACCCAAGTAACACCTTCAACAGTATGGAGGTATATTCTCTCCACGAAGTTTGGAGGCAGGGAGCAAGGCACCAGCGAGGACTTGGGAGCCCTCCATTTTTCTCCTCGGCCATCTTCAGCCTAAGGCTTTCTGCCTTCAAGCTCCACCCCTCTAGGTCCAGTGAGGGCCACGGCTCCTCCAGGCGCTGCCCTCCTCACACATCCAGGACATAGAAAAGGCCGCCTCTCCTTGAGGATCTCTCTCTCCAGGAGGAGCCTCCTGGGATGTCCTTGACCAGTGTCGTGTCCCGTGGAATTGTGGCACAAGTAATGGATTGTGAGAAGCCTCTTGAAGTCAAGGATGTGGACCATTTCTTTGACTCATTACTATACTCTGAGCTTGCTAGGCGCTTGGTAAATTTGAGTTAGTACTTGTTGATTACTGCTTATCTTCTCTGAGTGGATTCCTGAGCACTTACTTACCCGATGTCTTGCTAATTCTGAGGTTGTGGTGGAAAACCATTCAGGAGCCGTTCCTGCCCCCACAGAGCTCACAGTCGAGAGGAGGGGAGAAACAGTTCTGTGGTTGGGTGTGGAGAGCCTCTAGTGGGAGGGCTGTGGCCGTCCGCCGTGCAGATCGTTGGAAGAGGAGTGAGAGTGGGGTTCAGGGAAACAAATGGCTGTGTGACTCGCAGGGAAGAAGACCCTTGAGACCTCTGAGAGCCATGCCTGAGGGTGGCATCTCGTGACCCAAGCCAGGTGGCTTTCAGCAGATCAGACTTCTGGCTCCACCCCTCCAAGTCTTGTTTTCCTGTTGATGAAAGGAAGGCAGAAGCTTGCGCTTGGGTATGGAGGGGGGAAGGGCACAGAGCTGAGAGCCTCCTGCCCCCAGGGGAAATTTTCTAAAGGTTCTTGTGGTATTCTAGCGTCAAAATCCTGTGCAATCTAATGGCACGCTTAGTGTCTTTGTGAGTCTCACCGGCTTTGAATCTGCTGGAAACTTTCTCTGAAAGCATATAGATGAAGACATGGGAGTTCTATAAATGTTGTAGTGGTTAAAAACAAAGTGCTGGCTGATTTATGTAATTTTTTGGCTGTTTTCTGATGGAACTTTCTGCAGAGATGGAATACCCTGGAGTCTTCCTGTCACAAAAAGCTAATAACTGACTTCAGGTCGGCAAATGAGTTTTCATTCCAATTCAGAAAAAAGAAAAATAGAGAGAGAGAGAGAGAGAGAGAGAGCCTGTCCCAAGGCCTTGCGTTTCATTTTCCTATTGATTTAGATGCTGGGTTAACTCGGGACCCTGGGGAAGATCTCAAAGCTAATTAAAGATGTTCGCTTGAGGTTTGCTGGTTTTTCTTGCTTGATTGAAAGAGTTGCCATTTTCGGTTTTATTGTTAAAAAAGAAGCTATGACTGCTGCTGATCCACGATGTGGGGGTTGGGGGTGCTGCACACTTCGGTAAACACGTGTCGTCCGTCTCCTGTCCTGTTAACACAGCCCCCCATGGAGGGGCACCTTGGAGTCCAGGCCTGGAACCAAAGCAGCTACTTTCCCCTGAAAAGTCCCAAGTCTCCAGGAGTCGTGGCCGGGCGAGGCGGACCGAGTGTCCCAGTGCGAGGCTGGCTCTGCTCACCGGCTTTGGTTCTGACGTTGATGGCCCGAGCTCCTCACTCACCCAGGGAGAGTCAGCATGGAGGGACAGGGAGGGCCTGACTGCCATCCCAGGGTGCCCCCAGCCCTTTGTTTAACCACGGCTATGGACCAGTGGTCTCAGATGTTTACCATCGCCTGTTTATAAGAGGGAAGTGTGGTCATATTTCTATCTCTTTTGTGGGCTGCACGGTTGCCTTACTGGGGCTCATGTGGGAAGTGGTTACCGTTGGGAGGAGGGTAAAATAACAGTACTCACAAAGGGACTTTGATCCAAGAATCCTTTTGAATGTCATCTTTTGGCCACCGTATTTTTAGGGTTTTTTTTCTTTTTTCTTTTTTTGCCTATTGGCCTTCACTTCAGTCATGAAAAGAATCAAGCCCCAGGCTGGACTGCGTGTACCCACACTGGGCTGGAGCCAAAGTATCGTGCACGCTGCTCCTCCCCCTGGGTTTCCCGGTGGGGGTGCCCCGCAGCTCTGTGTCGCTCCATAGCTGGAGACCCTGCGCCACCCTGCACCCCGGACGTCCGCACTGGAACGTCCCAGCCACACCTGGAATTGAACCTGTGCCTTTCCTTTCCGTCCTCCTCCCACAACCTACACTGCTTTCATCTTCGTTCTTCTTGGAGCCTCGGGTGCAATGAAGTGTCACATCCTTAAGAAAGCAGCCAGAGGCACACATGGAGGAAATGCAGTCTCTGGGTCCTGTTGCTTCCCTGAGGCCGAGGGGCCCTGGCCGCTCCCTGGTCGAGGCTGGCTTTGTGAATTCAGAAAATCAGCTTGGCGCCTCTGGGGGATTGGTCTTTGCAGCTACAAAATGAGAGGCTTGCGAGAATCTTGAAGCTCTAAATCAACTGTAATGTTTTCTGACTTCTCTCTGTCCACTCTTCCTTGGCTTCTGGCCTTTTGTTTTCCTTTTTTGTTTTAGATTTTTTTAAAAATATTTTTTTAAGATTTTATTTACACGAGAGAGAACACGAGTGAACATGAGCGGGGGTAGGGTGCACAAAGGGGCAGAGGGAGAAGCAGACTCCCCACTAAGCAGGGAGCCTGGCACCGGGGTTCAATCCTAGGACCCCGAGATCATGACCTGAGCTGAAGGCAAATGGTCAACTAACTGAGCCACCCAGGTGCCCCTGTTTGTTTATTTGTGTGAGTGTGAGTAAACACAGGTGATACACACGCATGTGGAGAGGGGCAGAGGGAAAGAGACTCTTTAAGCAGACTCCTCAGTGAGCCCAGAGCCTGACTCAGGGCTCATTCTCCGGGCCCTGAGATCACAGCCTGAGCTGGAACTGAGAGCTGGACGCTTAACCGACTGCACCAACCCGCCGTCCCTTTGCTATTTTCTTGATGCTCGTGTTTTCCTAGGGGACGAATCTTAAGTTTTCATCTGATGCCCTACCGTCAGATGTGGCCCATTCCGTAACAATCTCATTTAATTCCATCATAGTCATTTTTGAACTCCCCAGAAATTTACTGAGATCTCTCGTTGGTGGTGGTAGTGGGGCCAGACCCTGCGGTGGTCCAGGCTTCTGCCTTTCCGAAGCTTCCAGGCTTGTGGCGGGATGAGGCCCACCTGATGAGACTCTCCTACTTGCTCGTGGGCCAGGGGAAATAGGCCGCAGGCAGAGAGCTCCAACCCAAAGCACACGCTTCCGCTGTTTCCAGCACCAGCTGCTAGCGGTGCCGTAAAAATACGGGAAGGAAAGGAACCGTGTTCACAGGTTGGTTAGAGATTTTAAACCGATGCTCAGCTCTCTCACATCCACAAGATGCTAGAATCTACCCCTGGCTCTCGGCGTGGCAGGGCCGCCGCTCGGCTCAACAGGATGCCCTTTCAGAACTGCAGTAAGAGCCTCTCTGCGAATGGCTTTTTCCATGAACCTCGGCCGGCAAGTATGTTTTCTGAGGATCACAATTTGACTGATGCACTCAGGAATCTTTAGAGAGAGGCATCCTTTTGTCCTCAAGTTGTTTTAAGGCCACTGAGGCTTGGAACCTTCCAGAGATGAACCGGAGGATGGCCTCTGAAAGCATTCGGTAAGAACAACGAGCCTTCCTTTGATGCTGTTTTTGTCCAGAGTCAGTCTCTGTAGGGACTGCTCTGTGCTGTCGGGAGAGAGACCCAGAGGCAACAGTCCCTAGCGAGCCAGCTGGGTGACTTGGGGTGAGTCATTTGACCTCCCCAGCCCCAGTTTTCCTCCTTTACAGACCAAAGGGGTTGGCTTACCAGGATTTTAAAGTTTCTTCCACCGTAAAGCCTCTAATTCTCGAGCTTGCATTCAAAGAAATGACTGGCTGTGTTACTCATTCAGATAGTTTCGGGATCACTGTACAATCCCCATGGGGGCTAGAGATGGGGCCCCTAGAAGACAGAGTGAAAAAAGATTTGAGGCTCAAGGTGAGCTGTGGTAGCTGGGACCCCACTTCAGAACAATCCACATTTGGATGGCGGGCTCCCTGTAGAAGGTTCCCCAGGGCTTTATAAAAACTCTGGTGCCCAGACTGGACCTCAGACCGGTGACTTCAGAATTTCTGCAGGTGAGGTCTGCAGACTCAGTATTTTAATGTTCTCCTGGTGATGGTGGTGTGTAGCCAGGTCGGCGAATCCCAGCCTTAGATCTTATGTGTAAAGCTGTGGCTCGGTGTGACGGCATCTGTTCTGGGGAGGAGGAGGGGGTGGTGGGGAGTGATTGTGGTTGATTAACAAATAGATGAGCAGCACATGCACTCAGACAGCAGAGTTCTAGATTCTAGAAGCGTGTTGGTTTGGTGAGCACAGTGGCTTCTACAATGAGGCTTTGAGCTCCGATTCTCTCGTATCTCTGGGTCAGTGGTTTCTCGCCACCTCCGAAGTCGCAGAACCATGTGTAGTGGGTTATTTCTGCTCAGGAAACTCCGAGCACTGAGCGGGGGGTGGAGCCTGAATGGATGAAACAGGCCGTCACACATACCCACGCTTTTTTCGAGAAGCGAAGTCAGAAGCTCTGGCCCATGTTGGTGTGCCTTCGTGTCGGGTCCTTGGCAATGCCGCGGCGGATTCCAGGCAGTATAGAAGCGCATCGGCTGTGGCTCCCTGTGCTTCGGTGACAGTGGTCCTGCCCTTGGTTGAGAGCATCGGCCGCTTCATCAGCTGTAAGGTTTAAAAACTCCGGTCGGTGCCCGGTTAGTGCAGCCATCCCTGTGGCCTAGGAAATCTGATGGCGCACAGCCGTCCGCCGCGGTCGGCATTAATGGAAAAGGGCCTAAACGTAAAAAGACAGCTGAATGTGAATCTCTTTCAGGCGGTGGTTTTGAATGCAAAGGTGACTACCGAAGTTAGTGTGAAATGAGCCACAGGAGAGAGAAAAGGTGGTCAGTTCTGATCAACTCCAAAGTTTCCCAAAGTGGGGGGATGTTCCAGGACGTTCTAAGATGACAACGTTTGGTGTAGACACATGGGCCAGATGTCAGTTGCCATTTTTTTTTTTAAAGATTTTATTTATTTGACAGAGAGAAACACAGCCAGAGAGGGAACACAAGCAGGGGGAGTGAGAGAGGGAGAAGCAGGCTTCCTGCCGAGGAGGGACTCGATCCTGGGTCTCCGGGATCATGACCTGAGCCGAAGGCAGTCGCTTAACCAACTGAGCCACCCAGGTGCCCCAAGTTGCCATTTTTGAGAGGAGTGAGGAGTGCAGCAGTCAACAAACATTTATGCAGCTGAGCAAGATCCCCAGAGAAATAGGGAATACCACTCCTGTGTCCAAAGAGCCTGCAGTCTCCCTGAGGGCTTGATCCCCAAGTGGGGGATGGGCAAAATCGTGAGGGCCGGCTCTGCTGTGGTCTCGTGATGAGTACTTGGGGTTCAGAACAGGGAGGGGACAGATGCATCAAGGGATGTGGATCTGAGCCAGTAAAAGGGAGACACATCCACCCCACTGTTGTGAGGTCCCCCTTTCAGCATGAGGCTGATGGCTTTGGGGGAGCAGCCCTGCTGGGCACCACCTTGCTAGCAGGAATGACTTTCAGTTCTTGCCCCCATCAACATTCTTTGCTTTCAAGAGTAATTTTTTTTCAGAACGAGTTTTGAAAAAGCTAAAGGAAGGGAGGGGTGCTCTTTGCCAGACCCCTGCTTTGATGACCACCATCTGCCCCCCTTAATTTTCTGCATAGTTTCAGCTGGAAAGCCTTTCTTTGCTGGACTGAGAAATACCATGTAATCCGATGGTTCTCGGTTCCAGGAGCCACCTGGCACCCTCTCGGCGTTTCAGGTATGGATGGGAGCGATTATGGTGCTTCGAAGACTCAGATTTGTCCTGTGAGCATGCTGTGTGACTGTCCCTCACTGCGGGGCTGGCTTTGCTGGGCCCTGACTGCGGCCAAGGCTGTTATTTCTCTGTGGGTGATGACTCCAGGCTTCACGGTCACGAGCTGAGTGTAATCGGGGGCAGATAAGAAAGTTATATATAGAGCAAAGTACATATTTCTTAAGGTGGGTGGTAAAGGCATTTTATATATATACATGTGTGCACGTGTGTGTTTTAAAAAAGACCTATATTTTCTGGGCAGCAGAATTTAAGTTTCCAGTAAACATCTCCCTCCCTTGTTACTTCACCTTTTAATTTTGTGTTTATGGTCTCTGTGCTTTGAAATTGTGTGGCGGTAAGGCCAGCCCTGCCTCAGACGGGTAGAGCAGGCCCGGCCCTGTGGAAACCATGCTTTAGGTCAGAGTTCTTAGAGGTCCCCTGACCAGCTGACTGGCAGCTCAGATGTGATTACTCGAGCTCATCTAGAATAAAAATAGAGACCTCGAGCCTGAGGTGGGAGGGTGGGGATATGCATTTATTCGTTGATCCCCCTTGAGCAGCTCGGCCAGCGAGGAGAGTCATCTGTGGGCCATTCTGGGCCGGGTCGTTTTCTCTGTTTCCCTTTGCCCATGTGGAAGTCTGTGCTGGGGAAGTCAACTTCCCAGAGCCCCAAGCCTGGGACTGATTTTTGGCAGGGCACACACTGGGTTTAGGTGCTGCTGAGCTTCCAGCTGGGGAAACACAGGGAAGGGAGGAAGGTGAGCAGGAGAACTGGGGAGAAGACCCCCCCAAAACCGCGGAGCTGTCCTCGGCTGTGTGGTGGGGCATCAGTGGAGGAAACAGGGTGGTGGGTGGTTTGCTGCTTTTCATTCCACTCCCAGTTGGGTGCTGCTGGGAGGACCATTTCAGAGCTGCCCCCCACCAACGGAGGCAGCAGCCGCTCTGGGGTGAGGAGGGAAGCCACTGCTGGGAGCAGTCTGCATCTGCAAGCGTGGGGCATGGCCGGCCTGACCTTGCTCTGGACAGAGAGGGCCCAGGGAAGCGAGAAGGGGGACTCTTCCCCCAGAGACCCTCAGCCCCTGACCCGTGCAGTTCCCAGGAGACCCCATAAAGTGAGCACATCCGAAAGCTTTTGCAAAGTGGGCTTTTTTTTTAGTCGGAGTGTGTGTGGGGGAGGACGGCTGCGCTGGGCTGTTGGTTCCCAAGAAGCCAGGCTAGTTCATGGCTGCTGCTTTCAACAAAGTCTCCTTTTGCCGTGAAGCAAAGTCTTGGGGACTGTGAACAGGAAAACGAGCCCCCTTATCTTCTGCGCCCTTCATGTCCAGCCTCATGATGGGATGGTGGCTCACAGAGCAGCTTCCCATCGTTCT
Organism: Spilogale gracilis; assembly: GCA_004023965.1. Classification (NCBI taxonomy): domain Eukaryota; kingdom Metazoa; phylum Chordata; class Mammalia; order Carnivora; family Mephitidae; genus Spilogale; species Spilogale gracilis. The sequence continues at coordinate 97,418 of PITA01004994.1, read as the reverse complement.
GTCTTGGGTGGGGAAAGGGCAGGGGGCAGGGGGTCTTACCCCTATTTTGTAGGTAACCAGGGACAGTTACATGGGAGTGCAGCAGCAGGGACTGAGGCTCTTCCTCCAGTCCTTTGTCAGAGTGGTTCTTTGACTACACTGTGTGGCCTCAGAGGATAATGGATTCTTTTCCAGCTGCTGTCGTAGGGGAGGGGATACCGCCCCCACGACCTACCTTATGTGCAGTATTTTGCTGTGTACAAAGCACGTTCACATACATGAATACATGTCACCTCTGTGACTGTCCCTAGAAATCAATGCAAATCCCGATGAGCAAATCTAGAGAGAGCCAGGGGCCCTGAGCGACTTGGCCCAGGGCACCAGCCAGCCAGCGGCCCAGTAGGAAGTGGGTGGCACTGGCTGAATGCCTTGGAGGGGGAGGCGGGAGTCCAGCGGAGCCACGGGTGGTGTAACTAATGATTGGAGGCAGCAGGCTTGGCCCTTCTGATCTCAGAAGCCGTGCAGCGTCGTGGTTCCTGAGTGTAAGCCTCTCTCGGAGGGCCTGCTTCTGCACGCCCTGCCCCTCGTGGACGCCTAGACCAGCGTGTGAGGAAGAGGCACACCCAGGTCAAGGGAAGGGCCCGCTGAGGGCGTGGTGACAGGCTGCATGGATGTGCTTGAAATCGGGGTTCACCCTGCTCAGGGCGGGGCGTTCCAACTCCAGAGGTGAGCTTCAAAGGGCTTGTGCAGGAATATGGCGGTTTGGATCACGGCGCCTCTCCTGGTGAGGTAGGAAGATGGAGGAGCCTGGAGTCTGACAGATTTGTTGGAAACCCCAGCTCCGCTACGAACCTGTGGGCTCCTGGGACAGTGACTTCGACACTTTGAACCCCAACTTCGGGATCCTCAGTATGTCTTTCCAAAGCTTGAGTCCCTGCCACATTATGGGTCATAGAACAGTTACTCTCCTGGTGAAGAGCCACCTGACTGGCACTGTAGGCCAACCCCACCATTGACAGATGGGGAAACTGAGGCCCTGAGTGGTGTGATGAGTGGCCCGAGACCGTAGTAAGTTAGCGGCAAACCCAGGCTTAGTTAGGATCCGGTTTCTTGATCCCAGGCCCGGGTGTTTTGTTCGTTTGCTCGGGTTTTCCATGAACCCGGGGTATTTTTTCTTGATCTCACCCTCACAAGTTTCCCTGAGTAGTTAGTTGTCTTATAAGGTGAAGTCCGTTAACACCCGTGAAAGAATGTGCGAGGCCTGGGATGTCAGCTTCCCGGGGAGAGGAGCATGGGTGGGAGGTCAGGGCGGGGTGCTACACTTAGGCTTATCTGACGTGAACCATCAGCAGTTGAGTCCCAGTTTTCTAAGTGTGCCTGACGGTAAGCAAGGTTTAGCTGCCACGACGGTCCGCTCAGGGTCTTGGAAAGTAGACTTAGGTTTCTCTTAAAGAGCCTCCGTGCTTCCCTCTACTGTAGTCCCCACCCCCCATTCCTTTAGCACTTTCCATCTTCTTTGGCTTGGGGTTGGAAGTAGCCGATCCTAGTAGTCAGCCTCCGGTTCGTTTTGTGCGGTGTTGCTAGCCTCAAATTCTATCAACGGACCCAAACCCTCCGTGCAAAGTTCAGACCCACCTTTCCCACCTGGGCTTGGGATTATCTGCTGTGGGGTTCAGTCTTGAGCTCAGTGAGGGAGACTGTTGGTTCCAGTGCAGGAATCCAAGATTTCTTACATCGTTACCATCTGGTTTCACAGAGTCTGTTTCTTTAGACTTTTCTCTCCCTCTTGGGAGAGGAAGACCCCAGAATGGTGTAAAAATAAGACACCCCCCCCCCAGCATTGCAGGTGCACACACATGGCCCCCATGCTTGGGGGGCGGGGCGGGGCAGAATCCTCCCAGCTTTTCAACATCCTCGTGTGTGATTCCTGTCCCCCAGTCTCCGGGACATTATCCCTCCTGATTTCCCAGGAGGTTCCAGGCCATAGCCTGACCTGGGATGGGAGCTGCCTCCATGATAACAAGGTATTGCCCAGTGACCTGCTCTGCCAGGGAGGCCGGCGGTCCAGCGCTGTGGCCCAACAACGTGACCCCTCCACCCCGTGAGTCACTCACCCCCAGATCACCACCGCTACTTTCAGGGGAACTGCTGGTATCGTTGTGGCTGTGGCCATGGTTTCTCCACATTCAGGTGTGCTTAGAAATGAAAGTCCAGGGATTGGTTCCTTAGATGTGTTGACACAGATGCATGGTTCCCTTACCCTTTTCTCATAGACTTCCCTGGTTTTCCTTGAGGTTGTAGGCTTGGTATCCGCTTTATATATTAATAATAAATAGCCAATACTCTTCTAACATGTTGTAGGGGAACCTTCCTATTTTTATGTCTTGATTTTTCTGTATTTTCTAGAATGGCGCATCTGTGTGTGTGTTTTCATGTGCTGTCATCAGTGTGTGTCAGTCCATCAAACGAGGAAAGCAGGAATTCCATCCAGGATTTACCACAGAGGGAATTTCATATGGGGCCTTGGTTACACGAGTGATCAAGGAGCTGAGAAGCCAAACATGGGAAGGTGAGGTGGCCCAGAGTTTTGTGGCAGGAAGCCACTGCCCCCTTTAGGCTGGAGAGACAGAGGGACAAGGTCAGCAGTGGCCTACCTAGAGCGGACGCAGCTGCCTCTCAAAGTGCTCCCCCAAGATGGAGAAGGAGGGTAGGTGGGCCCTGGCCTCTGCAGTCTCCTGAGTTCCTGCTGCTGTCCGAACCCCAGCACATGCCCCTGATGTGGGGTCTGGAAAGTCAGGCTTCAGCCCTGGGGGTGCAGAGCAGAACTCGAGAGGATGAGAAGTGGATCAGAGGGCAGACGGGATCCGGACCAGCCCGGGCTGCAAGCTTCCTTTTCCAGTTTAATACTGTCAGAAGCATTTCCCCGTGTTTTCCCATGGTCTTCATAATTCTGCATGTTAACTCAAGTGGATGTACCATGCTTAGCCTGCCCATTCCCCAGCTGTTGGGGGAGTGCACAAAATCATGATAAATCCAGGGTTCCTTGAAGTATGGGTCCCCACGAAGAAGCCTCGGCATCGCCAGGGAACTTGCTAGAAATGCAGAGTCTCAGGCCCACCCCAGACCTCCTGAAGCAGAAACCCTGTGGGTGGGCCCTACGATCTGTGCTTTAAAGGCCCTCTGGGGTGGAGGAGGGGTGCCGACGCCCATTCTAGTTTGAGAACCACACCTCCCTGAAGAGGGGGACGGGATGCTGGGGTGCTGGCGGTCGGGCCTCCTTATCCAGAGCAGTGCGGTGTAGTGGCAAAGGAAGGACTGCCAGCGCAGTGTGCTTCTGGGGTCACGCTTCACCCTTGCCCTTAACCTCGTGGTTCCCCTTTCCTTTTTTGTCCAAGGGCTAAAAATATCGAACCACGGCGGTAGTGTGAGGATTAAACGAAGTCATGGGCATGATGGTCCCTATGTGGGGGTCTTCTGGAGCTTTGCCAAGGAAGTGTGGCAAGAGCAGCATAGAAAACTGGCCTCGGTACCAGCCTTGGAGGCGTGTGGTCTGAAAGTCTGTGCGGAGCTCTTAGGAAGCTGACGGGCGAGCTTCAAGTCTGTAGGAATCTTGGACTGAGCCTCGCATGTCAGGAGTCAAGCTTCCCCGCCCCACCCCACTTTTATTAGCGTTCTGAGCTGACCCTGTGCTTATCCCTTCCTGTCCCTCTTGTCCAGCCACTTGGTGGATGCGTGTGCTAGCTGTGAGGTCCTGGGCAGCCCACGTAACCTTTCTGAGCTGGACTTCCTTTACCTGTAAAGTCTCCGCCTTGGCTCCCCGGCCAGCCCTGGTGAAGATCAGGTGGGCCAATGGACGTGACCTCTGCCCTGCACCTTAGTGGGCCCCATGAGCGGAAAGCCTTCAGGGTCCACATCTCGGCCAGCGCCGGCCTTGCCGCCCCTGTAGGCCTCTCGCTCTAGTCCCGATGCGGGAAGTGTTAAATCTGAGCTTGTCAGTGAGCGCGGGCATCCGGGGGCCCTGTCGTCCTGTCGCCACCTGAAGGGAGGCGCCAGGCCGGGGTCTTCCAAAACTCTTTCTCTTGAGCTGCTCCCGCAACCCTACCAAGCAGGGAGGCTTATGAGAAGTAACCAGGCTCAGCAGCTGAAGAGGAAGGATGTGAGCGAACCCCTGAGGAGGCAGAGAGAGGCCCACGCTGCCATCCCCGGAGTGGCTCCTGCTAAGAGGGGAAAGAGGAACAGGGTGAAACCTCCTCTGTGTGGTGACCCACTGGGCCCCAGTCCTGCGTGTGGGCAGCCTAGACAAGCCGATGGGAGCTGGTTGGGAGGCTGGTTCCCTGGGAGCAGCAAAGGCAGCCGTCCTTCCCATCTTCCTGCGTCTGGCGGCTCCCGAGAGAAACCTCGGACCCACAGGAGGAGACCAGCCGCCACCCCTCCACGGGCTTCGGTGCCTTCCTCACTTAACGGCCAAGGGACTGAGGCTCAGAGACCTCAAGCGGTTTACCTGAGGTTAAACAGGCCAGGAATCTGATTGTGTGGTTTCTGGTCTGGGGCCCTTTGCATGACACCCGTGCCCCTTGTTGAGCTGGGCATGGCCGGCACTTTTCCGAGTGGCTTCCTGCCCATTCTGCGAGGGGCCCTCTGGGTGGGCAGTTAGGACAGTGAGTGGCCTGCTTGGGGTGGTCCTCGGGGGGAAGGACCAGAAACGTCAGCCAGAGAGAGCCCCAGGCAGGGCAGAAGAGGTGCGGCCCTCCAGCTGACAGCCGTGATCCTACTGTATGGGCTGCAGCTACAAGTGACCTCAAAATGGGGGGTGAAACCCCTGGGAGGAGAGCACCAGGTGCTTCCACTCGGCCCCCATCTGGGGGCGAACAGGTGCCCTCACCCCACCCGGCAGGGCCGAGGGCGCTCCCACGGCTGCCTTCCAAGGTCGACTCAGCACAAAACAATCTTATTGTTCAAGCTCTGGCCAAAATTGCTACCCTGAGGAGAAGGCTGTGGCAGCGCAGGGTGGGGCATGGTACCACGGGACTCCGGGCCTGCTGGGGCAGGTCGTCCGGACTCAGTAACTGCGGCGGAGGCAGGACTTGAGCTTTGAACTCGGTAAGTATACGTTCTTGCTAACGCAGCCACGGGCGAGCCGAGGATCCTAATTACCCGAGGCTGGCTTTACAGGCACTTAGGGACGCGCACTGGGCTGCGCTAGCCTACGTAAGGATGCGGTCACAGGCACTTAACAGGTGTCTCAAAGAGGCCTTTGCGTTAATTCTCTATTTAAATACCAGCAGGTTTTTTGTTTTCTTTTTTGCTTTTCTCTGCTGGATTTAAATGCACTTGAGTTCTCAGCCAGCGCCCCCAGCCTCTTGGCAGCTGGCAAGGCTGCATTTGGGGGCGGGGGTATCTAGAACACTCTGCCATGTGTCTCCTCTAGTCTCCTACAGCATATTTTCCTTGTGATGCTTGTGGCTGCTGTGTGTGTGTGTGTGTGTGTGAGAGAGAGAGAGAGAGAGAGAGAGAGAGAGAGAGAGAGAGATGCAAGGTTTCCCCACATGGGGCAATTCTCAGATTCTCTGGACACTAACTGAATGTCCTTTCTCCCGTGTAACTCAATTCTCAAACTATGCACCTGGGAACAGCATCAGATGCTACGGGGTAAGGGCTCAGTTCCAAAAGACTGCCCCCTGCCCCACTGCAAATGCCCCCCTCCCCAAGTCCAGGTTGACACCTGCCACGACCCCTGGGCTATGGGCCAGGGGTTCCCACCATCCCCTCCCAGGGCTCAGTTAATTTGCTAGCGTGGCTCACAGAACTCAGGAAAACATTTTACCTGGGAGGTTTATAGGATATGCATCAGGAGTGAGATGGAAGAGATGCACGGGGCAAGATAGGGAGGAAGGGGCTCCAAGCCTTCATGTTCTTTGGGAGCCTAGCACTCCTGGCATCTCCCCGGGCTCCCCAACCTAGAAGCTTATTGTGTGGGGGTTTCATGGTGACTTTGCTGCATAGACGTGATTAATTAAGCCATTGGCCATCAGTGATTGAACTCAATCTCCAGCCCCTCTCCTGTTCCCAGAGGTGGGAGCAGAGGTGCGGAACTGTGAGGGTTCCAACCTTCTAATCACACGGTTGGTTTCCCTGGTACCCAGCTGTCCATCCGTGGGGACTTTCCAGAAGTTCCCCTCCCTTACAGAAACCCAGCTGTGGCTGAAAAGGGCTTGTTATGAATAACAAAAGATACTCATTTCACCTTGACTGCTCTGGAGCTATTTCAAGAATTATAACAAAACATAACAAAAGCTGCCCTTAAGGCTCTCCTCTAGGAAATTGCAAGGATCTTAGGAGTTATGTGCCAGGAAGAGTGGAGAACACCAAATGTGTATTTCTTATTATAAATCACAATATCCCAGGAACCTCAGCAGGGTGGTAATGAGGCCAGAAAAGTCAGCCTACCTGGGCAAGCCATGCCCCTTCTTTGAGCCTCTGTTTCTCCAGCAGTAAAATGGGGATGATGATGTCCATCTCTTCTAAGAGTTAGAAGAGTGAGTTAATGCACGTACAAAGCTCAGCTCAGTGTTTGTCACCTTGCTAAGAGCTGGTGGATGGTCCCTTCCTCCCTTTCCTTGGTACTGACCACATAAAAAGATGGCGGATTGCTCACCCAACCTGCTCTGCCGTGTTGACAAAGGAATAGCCACACACCGTGGCAGCCCCCAGGAAGGGGGAAAGAATGCGTGTGCCGCCTCCTGGCCCGTCGGGTGCTGAGGTGGGTAAGCATCTAATCCAGACCACTTTTATGTTTCAGTATTGAAGCCCTGAGCCCACATTTCTGGGACGCAGGGCTTCTGGGTACGGGGACTTGAGCTAATTTGGCTTTGGACTGACCAGCCAGTAAAGAAAAGGGCAGCCATGAGAGCATGTCTTGAGCCCGTCCTCAACATGGGCATGCCTGGTCCCAAGGCTAACTTCAAGGACACGGGGCGTGTGCCACCCCCGCCCAGCCCCACGCCCAAGAGGGCCCCGTGCTTGGGCCAGTGCTGTCGTCAGCATCTTGACATTCTTGATTTTCTTTGAGCAAGGGTTTTGTAAGTGATGTCTGATGAGACGGTGGCGCGTGCACTTGAGTAGAAGAGATATGTATATATGGTGTTCCTTTCTGCCCTAACGGGTCAAAGTCCTGACACTTTCCATGTGAACCACACCTTGAGAAAGGAGGCTATGCCGTTCTAGGAAACATTAGTGACCAAGAAATCCTCTCCTACCTTTTTACTTGTGTTATTCCCCATGTCAGCCAACCACTCACTCCAAAAATGACGTAGGCGGAAGAAAGCTAAGGCAGCTGATAGTGCCTTTTCCTTTCAGCTCTTCCTCACTCAGGACGAGGAGGGGAGAGTGTTGGTAGGATGCACGCATACCAAAAAATGAAGTCAGAACAGGCAGTATTGCTGTTGGTCTGGTCAGGTCGCCGTGCGTGTACGTTTATCCAAGCCACGAAGTACAAACCGTGCCATTTCAGGGATCTCACATACAAGTGAAATGCTCTTACGTTTGTATTTAAAACTGTGCTCCAGGACCTAAACAGGAGTGGTGAGATACATGCTAATAATTTAAAACTTTCACTTTTCTTAGAGTGATATTAAGTAGCAAATAAAAACCCACCATAACAAGTCAGGGCAGAGACAGTGGGAGGAAAGGAAGGAGTTTTCTGCTTTGGCACAGTTGATGTTACTTTGTTCCTGCTTTACCCGAAGGATTCCTCCACTTTCCCATTTTGCCCTGGGGCCCACCAGTTCCATAGCCCTTGCTGGCTGGCATCCCGGGGCTGGAGGTCTCAAGCTGGTCTTGTGCACGACAGACCTTTGCTAGATCCCTGGCCCCCTCCTGCTACCTTCCGAGTCACAGGGCCAAGGGACAACACATGCACGAGTGAGCCCGGGCACCTGCTCCGAAGGCTGTAGGCTGTTCCAGGGGATGGTCGGGCTGTTGACGGAGGCTCCACACACAGTCTTGTTGGAGGTGTTTTGGGTTCCACTGTGCGTTCACGCTGGTGAATTTTTGAGCTCTTCAGTGTAGTGTGAGCTGAGAGAGGGCCCCAATTGAATCCAGCTCTGGCTGGGTCTCCTTGGGCAAGTAATTTCTTCCTGGACCTCATCAAGTGATCCCCAGTCTCTCCTCAGTAATGTAGCTGCTAAGAGTATGAGCCTCCTGGAGGCCCATTCTTGGGTCAGCTCTTGTTTTCACTTCTTAAGTACTTCCTATGTCTTAGGCAGGTTGTTGGAGCCTTGGTTTCCCCATCCATAAAATGGGGATAATGGTGACTACCTCATGGGGTATTAAATGAGTGTGGAGAAGGAAGTCAATGTTGTGTCTGGTAGATAAGGTTGAATAAATGGTTACAATGGTCAGAATGGTGAGGGAGGAAGAGAAAAATCCCTAGAGGTGCTAGGACCAAAGTAGTAGCATCCAGGGACCCCAGCAGTCGGGGTCTGACCTCAGAGATTCTGTGAGTACAAATGCCTGTGGAATCTTTGCCTCGGACTTCTAAGCAGCTCTTCAGATCATGTATTCTAGAAATTACTGGAATGAGGGGACAGTGTTTACAGTTTGAAGGTCTAGGTTCTTTGTCCTCTCACCCTTTGTCCCTTCCCCACCGAGCCTCACTTGCTTCATCTGTAAAATGGAGCGGTGATGAGTCTGCCTGCCCTGCAGCACAAGGCCCAGGGGAGGGGGCGCATGAGGAAGTCTCTCCTAAGCTAAAATTCGAGGTGCTGTGTTAGGGAGAGCCCTCTGGTCAGTCTTCTCTTTACTGCAATCTTGCTTACGATTGTCGTGAGAGACGAAGGAGCGGTTGCTTCGCCTGGGCTTCAGTTCTTCCTCTGTGAGATGAGAGGAACAGGCTTGGATGAAGCGTGAGCTGCCCCATGAGCAGGTTATAAAAGAAGGAAGAAGGGACGGGGAGGGAGAGTGAGCAAGAAAACCCACAGCTTTTGGAATTGTCCCCTCTCTAGATCCGCAGCGGTGGGTTTCAGGGACTCAGGAAGGGGTGCAGCCCAGCCTTGTGGTCGACAAATGTCAGACGTTGGGAAGAGAAAGGCCCGTCTTTCCGTGGCAGGGGTTTCTGGCCGCCCCCCACCTCCGGGGCCCCGGTAGCTTGTTCCTCCCCGGCTGAGAGCTTGGCAGCAGAGACACAAACCACAGGGTACATTTGAGGCCCAGATCTGCTCATTGCGAGGGTGGGGCCGCGTTTTTCTCCTGCCACAGTGAGCTAATTAAAGAAAACAAGCTTTGGGAGTTGGGAGAGAACTGGCCACAGAAGGCTTGGGGAGGATTTCTTTGGTCGTGGAGGTCTCCGTGGTCCCCAGAAGGCATGTGGGGCCCACACATCCCAGGAGTGCCCTGAGGACCCAGGCTCCTGAGCGGGGAGACCCGGATGGAGACAGCGGGAGGGCCTCCCTGGGAGGAAAGGGTGTCTCGGTTTGTGAGGGGACCCCCTTCAAGCTCCCCATGAAGATGGGTCCATCTTTTGACCTGCTTCCTAAACACAGACGGAGTCCTGGGAGTGAATTCTGTGAGTCATGGTCATTCACATCTCTAGGGCACTTTGGACTCTCCCACTGGCCTCAGGGAAAGTGGGCGCACCTTTTGTGTTCCCCAAGAGTAAACCGACACCCCAAGGCTGCTGTTCTCAATCCAAGTCTCAGGGCTGGAAAGTGAAATAAGGACTCAAGACTTGTGTCTCTAGGGGCACCTGGGTAGCTCAGTTGGTTAAGCGACTGCCTTCAGCTCAGGTCATGATCCTGGAGACCCAGGATCGAGCCCCACATTGGGCTCCCCGCTCGGCGGGAAGCCTGCTTCTCCCTCTCTCACTCCCCCTGCTTGTGTTCCCTCTCTGGCTGTGTTTCTCTCTGTCAAATAAATAAAAAAATCTTAAAAAAAAAAAAAAAGACTTGTGTCTCTAGAGGGAACATGCTAATTATGTGTGTGTGGTGGGGGGGGAGCAAACATCAATTCCTGCTGTCACCACCCCTGCCCTCCAGGATGGGGACCTAAACTCTTTAACAGCCACCTACTGTTTTACGGAGATGGTATATTGCTGAAACATTGTGTAAATTATGTCTTAAGCATGACAGGAAAACCATTTCAAGGGATCTTGTTGTGGGTCATTTTGGAAAATGAAGAATTACATTATCTCAACCATTGCCCGGTGGGCATTCATCGTGTTCGTTTATGTAGATGATCTTATTTAATTACTACTACTCATTCATAATACTGTGAAGTTTGTGGATGACTTACCCATTAAAGGCCTATTCCTCTGTACAACAAAATACTTTTCTGCCCAGGAGTGAAGTATGTGCCATGACACAGATGACGGACCTCAGAAACATGATGCTGAGGGGGAGAAGCCAGGCTTGTGAGACCATATGCTGTAGGATGCCATTGATGTGAGCTGTCCAGGATAGGCAAAGGCATGGAACTAGAAAGCAGATTAGTGGCCGCTGGGGGTCCAGCAGGGTGGCAATGGGGGAGTGATTGTTTAACGGGTACAGGGTTTACTTTAGGGGTGATGAAAATATTCCGGGGCTAAATAAACTTAATGGTTGCAAACGTCGTGCATGAACCAAATGCCACTGAATCGTCCACCTTAAGGCAGCTTATTTTTATTTATGGGCAAAAGTACAGTGTCCTCATGGCGTCCCTCTCACCAACTTGGTTCTCCCATGCTTGCACTGAACGCGAGAGAAAGGGAAGGGGTCATTTTTGTGGACACTGAAGCTGAAATAAGCTTGTGGCTTTCTGATGAAGGTTCCACTTTTATGAGGAACCGGAGACCCAGAAGGGGCTAGTCCTTTGCCCGAGGGGCCCAGAGCAGGGTACCAGAGTCAGGATTTGGATTTCAGCTTCTGGCTTTCCATTAGGAAAATGGCAGTGGGAAAGTGGGCACTCCTTGACGTCCCTGGGAACATTCTGGGCTGCAGAGCTTCAGCTCTCCTCCACCTGGTGTTTGTGCTTCTTGAGTACCTAGGAAAGCTGTCTCGTGCTGGTGGGACAGCCCCTGCTTTACTCAGCTGTCAGGAGGCCCTGGGGCGGTTCAGTGGAAATAGCCAAAGGCCTGGGCTGTGTCCCCAAGCCTGTGTCTAGAACAATCCCCGCTGAGCTACTCAACAACATTCAGCAAAAAGAACCAATTCTGTGTAAACACATACACGCCATGTTTGATGGGAGACTTAGCATGTGACCCTGCGGCTACTTCTCTTTTTGACTGAACATCTGACACTACAGGAAATAAGAAACTTTCCAGTACCTAATTTGTGCTCACTCTGCTTTCAGCCCCTCTTGGCCCCAGCACAGGGTGAATGAAAGTGTACCTCACAGTCATATTAATGTATGGAAGTCAATGAGCTGTTCAAATGCTTGGATGTCAGAGGTTTCAAATGTGGCCAGGGGGTCCCTCCCCCAGCCCCTTCTGGTTGTGTAGTGGCTGGCTCACCGCCTCTCTTAGGTCAAGCTCAGCCATTCGGTCCTGGCCACGTAGAGGTGGTGATGATGGGATGTCATTTACGAGACTGAACAGTAGTTGAATTAAGCGTAGATTTAATCCCGAGGAGGAGGTGAATAACATTTCAGAGTCTTAGATGTTTAGTTTTTCTCTCGGTAGGATCTAGGGACAAGCAGTGACAAGTCCGGCGTGTCCATGCTAGCGACGTGACCTTCGCAAGGTAGCCTGAGGACTCCCCTGGTCCCTTCCCCCATCACGGAGTCAGGGGAGCGCCCAAGCGAGGGGATGGACGTTCACGTGCTTTCGTTAGCTGTCAAGGCTCCCGGGGTGACTGAGAGACCGGAGGGTGGGAGGGGCCGAAGGAAGTAACTGACGTGCATACCTGTCCACCTCTGCGGTTGGCGGGTGGTGACATCTGTGGCCTTTTTGGTGTGAGAGCCTCCGTTGTGGGCCGCAGGGCTCGGGAGGGCAAACCCTGCCCCTCCCCCGAGCTTCACAGTGTAATTGAGTTTTTCAAGGGTCACCTGGAAGGCCACATGCCGACAGGGAGCAGAGTTGACCCCACGCAGCCTGCGGGCCCCCAGCCCGCTGTGCTGTTCAGATTGGAGCGCCAGGGAGATGCTGTGTGTGTGTGTGTGTGCGCGTGCGTGTGCGTGCACGGAGAGAGGAGAAAGCCAGAGAAGGATGAGTCAGATTTACCCACTGTTTTTTCCCTTCTGAAATGTGTTATGCTCACACACATAGCAGTCATGCGCTTGCACAGAAATGTGTGAAAACCACTTAAAATGTGTGAAATGTGGCCCTTTTGAAAGTATGCTTACACCCACATGGTCTTGAGCACAAGTGGATTTGTGAATGTGCAGCTCTTGCCTCATCTACAGGAATTCTGTTTGCCCAAGGTGCCCGGCGCGGGCCAGCCCCGGCCGGCTCAGGTGTGTGCTGCCCGGGCGTGGGCACGTGTGACGGCATCGAGGTTCCGGAGGGTCCGTTCTGTGAAACAGGTGGAATTCTGGACTCGGGGATCCTGGTGGGGCTGTAGCAGACGGTGGTCTTGGACAGGCTGGGAAGAACCCCGCCACCTGTAGGCAGATCGTGCCGTCCCCTCTGCCTGGTACTTCAAGTCCTCCGGAGCCGACCACTCTGTGGCTTTGCCTTTTCCGTGGGCCTCTGTTCCTTCCCATGAGGCTTCTCCCAGCTCCTCCCCAGCCTGCTGTGTCCACACCCACTGCCTTGCTTTGGCTCGCCCGTACGTTTCCTGGGATGCCTTCCCAGGCTTCTCTGTACCTTTCTGTCTTTGAAACTGGGAGCGAGCCCCACCTCCCACTATTGCGTTTTCCTTGACTGTCTATGCCAGCTCTCTGTGACCGCCTCCCCTTTCTCTAAACGGTCTCCTGAATCACTTCCTGGGTCTGGCACCTAGTATGCTCCGTAAATATTCTTGAAGGTGGCCCCATCCGTGATGGGTAACTTGCGTCTGTGTCATTCATCTACCCAGGTGTGAAGGCCCACTTCCCTGGACAGGAGCTATGTCTCCGTCTCTCCCTGTTCCTTGAGGCATCAGACACGATGCACAGCCTCCTTGGCACTCACTTTATCTTACAGAGTGAGGATAGTAAGATCTACCCAACCTCTAAAGGCAACCACGATGATTAGGAGGGTTTTAGGAAACCACAAAGCACTGTGTAGACGTGAGTTACTAATGGTTTTGTAGGTTGTCAGGTGGAGAGCCGGTGTATGCTGCTGACCTGAGTCCAGGACCCCTGAGATCCACTCACCATCCTTGGGCCTCAGTTCCCTTGGCTTGATTTCTCTTTCCAAGTCCGACACTGGTGGTCATGGAGCTATGTGGCAGCGGGGGCGGCAGAGTGGGCTCCCCTCTGCTGTGGGACGGAACTCAGCCAGAACAATCAGGAGGCTTTCCCTCCAGCTTTACTCTCTCTGGGTTGGCCCCTGCAGCTTTGCTGTCCCCTCCAGCGACCATGCTGGAGCTCGCTTGTTGCTAGATGCATAGACGCTCGGAGTAATGGAAGAGGCTGTTTGCACCATGTGGGGGCAGAATTTTTGTCACCCCTTTGCAGAGGTATTGACAGTTAAGGGTGGTTGGGGTGATGGCCCAGAAGAGGAGGCAGGAAATCTGGAAGAAGGGAAGGGGCCTGGAGCCGCGCAGTGGGTAACAAGCCCAGACGTGCAAATGTGCCTGCCCCTGCTGGTTTGGTGGTGGGGGGGGTTCAAAAGCAGGAAAATAGGTAAGACTGGATTTCAGGATTTTCACACCCGAACCAGGTTTGCCAGCTTGCACCTTTGGCTGCGCGGCGTGGCGCTCGGGTGCGCGCGGCGTGCTCAGTGAACACGTGACTGCCAGTTCTCCGGACACAGTCCGTGTATACATGATGCCGTGTCTGATTCTGGAAGATGGAGCTTCTGGGAAGAAAGGACTGCCATTTGGAAGCTGTCCTCTCCGTCCAGTCCTTTTGCATTTTGTGGTCACCCTTTGGTAGTCCTGAATTCTGGGGTATCTGGGATGGGTAAGGAGTGAAGGCCCTTTTTATGGGGACTTGATTGAGAGAGACTTGCTTCTCCATTTGCTACTGCACACAGTCAGGGACACAGGTTCACACCGACCGTGGGCAGGACCCTTTCTCCAGGGGAGTTCCCGTTAGCCCTCTCTGTGCTGGCAGGTGCCATGGGCAGATCACCTTGGCTGGAGGCTTGGCACAAATGGCCCAGTTGACACGGGATCGCGGCATTCCAGGCTATCTTGTTATCTTGTTTCCTCGATAGTCATTGTCACACAAGAAAGGACTTCCTCTGTGGGCCTCCCTTCACAGAGACCTTGGGTGTAGATAAATTCATCCACAGTGTTGTCTGAATGAAACCGTTTCTGTTCAGAGCTGGGATCTTGCAGAAAGCCTCCTCCTCTGAACACCCCCCCCCCCCGCCCCTGCCCCCGCCTGCCTGTTCCCAGGAGATTCTGGTTGGCCTCCTGAGTCCTGATTCTTCTTCCTCTGTTAGCACTGCTGTCTGCTTCTCCTTTGAGAGTTGCTGGGGGAGGCCAGATGGTGGGGCATCCCACTAGCGATCTTCTCTGAGAGTTTCATCTCGTGGATTGTCCCGGTGCCCGGTGGCTGTTTATCCTGATCTGCTTGCTGCTCTCCCCCAGTGGTCTCCACAGCAAGCTGCCCATATGCCATCTCAGCCCCTCCAGCCCTGCTGCCTTTGCTCCTATGGCCGGGGCCCGAGAGAGAGACAGAGACAGACGGAGAGTGCTCCGGCCTGGAGTTCCTGTCTTAGCCCAGCTGCTTGACCTTGGCCAAATCAGCTTGATTTCTTTGCTTCTCCATTTGCGGCTCTGAAAACAAAAGGGTTGGCCGAGGGGCTTTGGAGGTTTCTGCCCTCCCTGTCCTTTCCCTGCTGACTCTGGGAGGGAAGCATCCCCTCAGTCCTGCAACGGGGACTCAGGCGGAGGGGCCGGCTGGGTGAGGGCACGGCATACCTCCACGCCCCAGTGGGCACCCTGGACCCCGACCCGGAGGCCGCGAGCCCAGGGCGCTGAGAAGCTTCAGGGGTAGAAGGTAAGCAGAGCCCTTTTGGGAAAGTGTGGGGTATTATTCAGCGTTATGGAATGCCGAGGCATGGCTGAGCCTGGGCAGGGCCCTTGAGAGGGTTGTGGCTGAAGCTCACGGCCTTGAAGAATGGCTACTGTATGCAGCAGTGATACATGTTAGTCACCCTGGCGGCTAAAGGAGGTTCCTGGGCTGCATTTTTGACACTTCCAGAAAAGGGAAAGCCCTTTTCTCTGACATCGCACAGGAGGGAAAAACAAGAATGTGTCTCCTCTGGGCCCGTGAATGCCCATGCTGGCCTGCCCTGCTGGGTGGCCTCTCCGGGTCTTGCTCGAGCATGTCCCAGATCTAAGAATCTTCCCTCCTTCTCCCTGCTGACTACCCAGCCTACTCCAGTCTCTCCTTTCTCCACGAAAGGGCTGCCCTCCACCGGGTTGCTTGAGCCACAGGTGGGGAGGTCATCCCCTCCAGGGTCCTTGCCTTCCTGCTCACCATCCCATCCCTTACCGAGCCCTATTCTTTCTGCCTCCAGGGTGTCTCCACCCATCCGCTCCCCAGTCTTGACGGGGGCACCTCATCGAAGTCTGGATACCTTTGGCCTGGCCTACCTTCTAACCGGTCTCTCCGCCTCTCTCCTACTATCTACTGGCAGCCAGAGAGATCTCTATAAAATGCACGTCCTATCATCTGGCCCATCTGCTAAAACCAGGGGCTCCCTGTTGTCTTGGGGGAAGGGTCTGAATCCTTAATGAGGCTGTGATCTGGCTTGGCCCGCCTGTCAGCTCCCTCCCACCCCCAGCTTGGCTCTCCTGCCTCCCCACTTGGGCCGTTACATTTCCTTCCTCAGGGCCTTTGCATGTGCTGTTCCTTTTGCCTGAAATGCTCTTCCCCACAGTTTGTAGATAATGTGAATCAGGACTTAGCTTAATTGTCCTCTCCTAAGAGAGTCCGCACTGTATCCTCCTCTGTTTAAATTCTAGCCTCTGATATACTCTCATAGCTCCCTGTTCTTTTCCTTCATAGCCCTTACCCCAGCTTGTCGTTCTCACTCTGTGTGGTTGTTTACTGTCTTTCTGCCCCTCAAAGGCAGGGACCATCTCTTTTGTTCCCCACCAGGCCCCAGGCCCCAGGACTGAGGAGCTGGGTAGACATTTGCAGGCGTGGACTGTGTGTGGGGGGCATATCCGCTTGTCTGAGCTGCCGTGGCCCTAGCACCTTTGTTCCCTTAGGGCCTGTCCCCTGCTCTGCACAGCCACCCCTGAGTGGCCGCCGAGCGCCTGCGTCTCCTGGCATCACTCCTTTGGCATCAGAACCTAGCCGTCCCACATCTTTTGCAAGGGGACACTTCTGTCTGATTACTTAATTCACACCAAGGTGTTAAAGGTGCTAATGACTTAGTTTTTATAACCCCAGGGGCTGCAAAAATGGTGGCATCAAAACATTCCATTCCCCAGTGGTTTAAGGCTCTTCAGGAATGTCCCCAAGAGCCCAAGTTGAGGCCGGCCTCCTTAGGCAGGTTCCTAAGGCCCCATCCTCACAGCTGGCCTCCCTGTCTGCTTGCCCGGCCTTAGGTCTCTAGGCCTTAGTCATCCTCCTCCCCTACCTGAGGCCCAGCGCAGGACCTGGCATAGGCAGGCCCTCAGTTAATGTTTACTACATGGATTTAAAAGAAGGATTTTAATGACTCATGCGTGAATGAAGCATTTGGTGTAGTCAGTCTTTGGGCTGTGGATGCCAGAGGAATGACACATGGTGGGAACTTCAGGCACTGTGGTCGTGATTATGCCAGGAGACCAGGAGAGGGGGAGCTCTATGAGGGAAAGGGGCATGGCTCCTCCGAGCCCCTGAGTCCAGATCTCTCCCTACCTCCCACATCGGTCATATGACTCCAGCCACCTGTCCTTCTGTCCCGTGTGAGCTTTATCAGCTCTTTGCCTTCCAGGGGGCCAGAGGAGAGAAGAGAGTCTTGTCGCCACATTCTCCTCCTCGGCTGAGGCAGTTTGTGGTCCTCTGCAGGTTGAGGTCCTTGAAGCAGCCAAAGGCGGAAAATCATGCGTCCGAGGAGAGCAGGTTTCCCTGGCCCTCACCATCCCCCATCAAGGACATGTCCATTTGTGCAGTCCAATCATCGCCCATCTGGCTGTGGTTATGGCACTGACAGGAACTCCTTAGAACCTCTGCCCTCACCCCTGCCCCATAATTGTGGGTCCTGTGCCATGTTTGCTCCGGCCCCCAACCTCCCCACTTCCCCCTGTGGATGTGGCCTGAGAATGTAGGCGAGGACGAGCCTTGGGGGCAAAGAGGATGGCAGTTGTTGAAAATGAGTGGGTGAGCTTGGCTTAGTTTTTGGAAGGGAGGATTATCTGGGTCCCAAGACTTCTGTGACACATGTGGTATAGAGAGTCACTCCTCAGCTGGATGACTGAGCCTCCCCTCCCACCCCTTTGGATCTGTCCTCCTCACGTGCCTGGGGTCCTCTTTCGAAAGGGCAGATCTTTGCCCTGGCCTCTCTCTGCCTAGAATCCATCCCTAGCTCTGGGAGCCTCGGGGATGAGTTGCCACGTCCTCCAGGATCTCTCCCACCTCTCCCCTGCCTTGCCCTGGGTGGCTCTGGTAAGGAGCTTTCCCCACCTGGCTGGTGGCTGAAGATGCTGATAGGTGGCATATTGAATGTGGACGATGAGGATCCCTGTGAATACTAGCGTGGCGTGCAGAGTCGGTGATATCAGGTACCACATTGTAGGGCGGGGTCTTTGAAAATCCCAGGTATTCAGAATGGTCCCTCTTTGCTCCACATGGCCAAGAATCCCCACTGTGACTCGAGTTCTGTCTATCCCTTGCCCCCGTCCTGCCCTAAGCCATTTCGTACCCTGTCCTCTGCCTCGCGCTAAGCTCAGAATGCCCTATTGTCCCTGGAACACGCTTAGCTCTTAGTGGGCACCATGATATGCCAAAAATTCGTATGTTTCTGGGTCTTTCTTCTCCATCCTAGGCAGTGAACCTCTTGAGAACAGGAGGTCTGTGGGGCCAGTCTCTGGGTTGGGGGCTGGTGGGTGCTGGCACCCAGGTCCCGCACTGCATGACGCCCCTCTGGACCCCACGGGGAGAGGAGGTTGTCTCTGCCTCGTGTGAGTTCTGTTCTCTCAACTGAAATTCTCTCAACTGTAGAGATTCTAAACTGAGCTTTGGGCCCAGTGCATGTGCCCTGTGGTTTATGACTTAATATACTGAAAATAGACAGTTGTGTTTCATTTTCATTTGGGAAGAAATAAAAGAAGTGGAAGTGTAGAGATTTCATAAAACTATAAAGATCAAAGTGCTGTTCCTTAATGAACATTACATGGATCAAGGCTCGTTTGAAACGGTTTTATTTTCCAGTGGCTGGTCTGCGTCTCACCACTGGGTTGTCCTTGAAAGGAGAAGGACCGGACCTCATTTACCTTTGTGTCCTCTGAGCCTAGCACGGTGCCTGGTAGAGTGCTCACTTAATAAAAACTTTGCAAGTGAACACACGGGATGAATAGGCATTTTGGAATTTCTAGTGCTCAGTGATGAGTACATGCCCATGGCTTGTTAATTTGTAAGACCATTTCCACTGTGAAAATCTTTGTGTGGAGGAGTACTTTTTGTGGGGAATCCTGGCCCGGAGTGACACAGGCTTTGCAGGGGCAGGTCTTGAAAGATTGAGTCATTTCGCTCTGATGGGGGCCGGTGACCTTGTGTAAGTCGCTGCGCTGGGCCTCGTGATTGTCATCTGTGAAATGGGCGGAAGGTAGGAGTGGCCCGCGTGGCTGCTGAGAGTTTCCTGCTCTCATGCTGCATCTCGCTCTCTG
Organism: Spilogale gracilis; assembly: GCA_004023965.1. NCBI lineage: Eukaryota > Metazoa > Chordata > Mammalia > Carnivora > Mephitidae > Spilogale > Spilogale gracilis. Next base: position 78,552 of record PITA01004994.1, on the reverse strand, counting down.
ATCCTTCTCCTTGGCGATGAGATACGGACCGCGTCCCTAAGGTCGCACACAGAGCTGGAATTCTCCCTGTTCTCTTTGACTGCTTTCCGGTGCATGGAATGCCTATTTTCTCAGTAGCCGGGAGAAATGTTAATTTGGGGTTTAGGGAAGCAAGCCAAGAGCCATCGGATAATTAAAACACACACGCACACAGAGAAGGGAAAGCAAGAGGGGGAGAAGCACGCTTAATGGACAGAGGATGAGTAAAGCGCGGTGACCCGCAGGAGCCCCGGAGCTGAACTTCACATGACCCCGCGTGCTGCCCGCAGTTGTGACACCCGTGTGCCCCCCTGCGTGCTGCCGGCCTCCGGGTGATGTCAGCGGGCCGCGGCCCCACGGGAAGCTGGGCTGCAGTCTGCCCGGTGGAGCGTGCGAAGCGAAGCCGGCTCTCCCTCCACGGCCCAGTTCCCAGCACACACCCCCCCTCCCCCGTGTCCCCAGGGAGCAAGAAGCCACAGCTCCTAGGCTAGTTGGAGTGGGGAAACCCACCTAGGGCTTCTCTGAAAGACAGGACCCTGACCCACCAGCGAGGGCCGTGCAAGAAAGAGAGGAGACTGTGAGGGGGTTGGTTTTGGTTTTTGGTGTTTTTTTTTTAGGGGCTCTCGGCCTGAAATCACATTTCTTTTGGGGATGGTGCTGCCTTGTGCTTTGTGTCCTCTAGGGCAGCAGGATTCACAACTTCATTTGTTGCTTGGGTGTCTATCTGTAAGACTTCGGGGGTAGAGGAACAAAGGTCTGTCTCTGCCCTTGGCGTTTTACGCTAGTGAGGGGATACGCCTGATAACACACACAGGTCTAAGGGCTCAAATCAAGGTGTGTGCAGGGATCCATGGAACCCTTGAGATCCCACCAGGGGAGGGAGGGTGAGGAAGTGCCCGGCTAGGCTTCCTGTGACCCTCGCCTATGGCAAGAAAGATGTGGATTTACAGGTTGGTGGGTTTGGAAAAACAGAAGTGTGCATATGAACAGAATGAGATGGGGGAGCAGATAGGACGCCCGACAGTGCCTCTGGCTGGCCCTTTCCCGGGGTGACCTGTTGACCTCGCCGTCTCGGGCTGCACCTTGGAAGGAACGAGAGGGAAGAGGGCCGCACTTATTGTGTCTTCAACCCTTCTGCCTTCAGTTCACTGAGCATCAGCAGTGTAGACACCCCCGTGGGCTGGCCCTTCCCCTGAGCTGCCGTGGTCCATAGGGGAAGGTAAACTACAGTCATGCAAGCCTGATTAGATAATTCCATAATTGTGAGCTCTGCATGATCAGCCTTTTTTTCGAAAAGGACCTTCATTTCGGAGGAGTTGTAGATTTGCAGAAAAATTACAAATGACACAAAGTTCCTACGTTTCCCTAATCCAGATTTCTTTAATGTTAATGCCTCCCATTCCCATGGTACATTTGTCCAAATGAAGAAACCAACATTAGCACATTACTTTGAACACAACTCCAGAATTTATTTACTCAAATAAAGTAGTCTTTTTCAAGATGGTCTTTTTTTTTTTTTTTTTTTTTTTTTTTTTTTTTTTTTTTTTTTTTTTTTTTTTTTTTTTTTTTTTTTTTTTGCTTTTTTTGAAGATTTTATTTGTCAGAGAGCACAAGTAGGATGAGTGGCAGGCTGTGCAGGGAGCCCCGTGGGGGACTCGATCCCAGGATCCTGGGATCATGACCTGAGCCGAAGGCAGACGCTTCACTGACTGAGCCACATAGGCATCCCAAAAATGACAGTCTTTTTAACAAGTGATTAATGCACTGTAAAATACACTTTTTTAAGATGTACAATTCCTTGGTTTTTGCATATTAAGAGAACTCTGCCACCATCACTACAATTTAATTTTAGAATATTAGGGGCCCCTGAGTGGCTCAGTTGGTTAAGCGACTGCCTTCGGCTCAGGTCATGATCTCGGAGACCCGGGATCGAGCCCCACATTGGGCTCCCTGCTCAGCAGGAAGCCTGCTTCCCCCTCCCCTGTTTGTGTTCTCTCTCTGGCTGTGTTTCTCTCTGTCAAATAAATCTTAAAAAAAAAAAAAAAGAATATGCTCATCACCCAGAAACTTCAGCCCATCAGTAGCCACTCCCCTGTCCCTCCCCCAGCTCTGGAGACCCAGTCGACCTTCTGCCTCTGTGGATTAGCCTTGCACGGTCATTTCTTGCACGTGGAGTCCTGTGATATGTGGTTTTTGATGACTGTTCTCTGTCACCACGATATTTCCGAAGTTCATGTCGTAGCATTTGCTGATACCCAGTTCATTTCCATGGCCAAATGATATTTCTCGGGATGTACCGCATTTTGTGTATCCATTTGTTTCTTCACTTAATGATCATTTGGGTCATTTGTACATTTCGGCTATTGTGACTAACGGCGCTGTGAACATTTCCACACGAGATCTTGTGTGGTTTCGTGTTTTCATTAGATTCACGGTAGATATCTAAGTACAGAATCGCTGCACCATTTGATGACTTTGTGTTTAACTCTTTCAGGCACTGCCACATTCTGTTTCAAGGCGGCCGCACCATGTTACGATCCCGCCAACAATTTGAGGGATCTGATTTCTCCAACGCTTGTTATTGTCTGTCTCTTTTATTTTAGCTACCCTGCTGGATATGAAGTAGTATCCCATTGTGGTCTTGATTGCTGTTTCCCTAATAGCTCCGATATTGAGCATCTCTTCCTGTTCTCACTGGCTGTCGTATATCTTCTCGAGATAAGCACCTTTTCAGAGCCTTTGCCTATTGTTTAGAAAGATTTAGAGCATGCACATGCCTGCACGCTTTGGTAGGGGGAGGGGCAGGGGGGGAGAGAGAGAGAATATTCAAGCAGCATGCCTGCTGAGCATAGCCCACCACAGGGCTCCATTCCAGGACCCCGAGATCATGACCTGAGCTGAAATGGCTGAGCCACTCAGGCACCCCCACCCCTTTGCCAATTTTTTAATTGGGCTGCCTTTCTGTTGTTTTAAGAGCCCACATATATTCCGAGTACAAGTCCCCTTATCAGATAGGTGGTTAGCAAATATTTTCTCTCATCCTGTGGGTTTTCTCTCACCTCCACGATTCTGTCCTTCAAAGCACAGAAGTTTTTAATTCCGATGAAGCTGAATTGTTTTTTGTTTTTGGTGTCCTTTCTAAGAAACCCCCGTCTAACTCAAGGTCACAAAAATTGACTCCCTTGTTTTCTTGTAAGAGTTTTAACGTTTCAGCTCTTCTATTTAGGTCGCTGATTCATTTTGATTTCATTTTTATATGTGGCGTGTGGTAGGGGTCCAACTTTATTCTTTTGCATATGGATAGCCAGTTGCTCAAGCCCTGTGCGAAAAGACTGGTCCTTCCCCTACTGAGTTGTCTGGCACCTTTGTTAAGAATCAGTGAGGGTTTATTTCTGGACCCTCCGTTCTAGTCTGCCGATCGCTCTCTGCATCTTCGTGCCATTCATGATGCCTGAAGTTTTGTAATATTAGTCAATATTTTCAATGGATTGTTCATAATCTACCTTGTTCCAAAAAAGAATGTGAGGTAATTCTCAGAAGTATGATGAATAAAAGCAGAGGTAGATAAGGAAATCCGGGGGGAAAGAGAAAAGGAGAGGAAACGAGATCAGAGGTAATATTAGCACACAGAATTGCATATTATATATACTGCGTATATATTATATATAGTCTTGTGAGATATTAGATGTGGCCTGCAGATTTGGCTCTGAGCTTCCAAATAATAAGAAGTAAAACAGAAATGTGACCTCTGCCATGGGTAACACAAGTGTCCATAAGAATTAAAAAAACAAAATGGAAAACAAAAAAACCAAAACATTTTCCAGGGAGAAACCCAGTATTTTCAGCAACCACCACATGAGAGGATTTCTCTTGTGGGTTCTAGGGACCAAAGCTTCTTAAGAACGTAATTATTTTGTTTGTGTTTCTGCTCCTTTAGACTCATGGCTTCTTGGACGTAGAAACTGTATCTTGTTTGCCTCACTTCTCATAGTGCCTAGGACTGGACAGGAAGGTGCTTAAAAAAACAAAACCAAAAACAAAACCTTGGTTGAATTCTTCCTGAAATTCGGAGTGGCAGCCTTTCCACTACCAGGCTCTGGGTGTGGGAAAGGGGCAGTGGTGGGCTTCTGGCTGCATTTTTCAAGTTATTTCTCACATTCATTCGGTTCCTGAGCAGCGGCGACCTTTGGGTGGAGGGGCGTGCGTCTTTGCTCCGAGAGATGGCGGTGACTTTGCAGAGAGGGAAGGTGGCATTGGGCACAGGGATGGCCGTTCTGCAGGGGGCCCTCCCAGATCGCTCGTTCCCTGGGGACAAGGAGCCAGCCACCTTCAACTGACTACATCTGTCACGTGGGGTGGCTCTGTTAGGGTTCCTGGACCCAACATCTAACCTAGGGGCGGTTTCCTCACTCACATACCTTGACTGGAGCCTGAGAATTCAACTCCCTTCTGACACTACCCACCAGAGACAGTATCAGATTATGTAGGTGAGGGGCTTACGAGGCCCCGCCCATCTCGCCCTTGAGATGCCAGTCACAAGCCCCAGGCCATTAACCTGCGCTCCTGACCAATGGGCTACAGATTGGAGCCTCCAGTGACCTTCTCGTATGTTCTTGAATTTGCTAGAGCGGTTCACAGAACTTAGGGAAACACCTTTGCCAGTTTATTAAAGGATATGAATCAACAGTGAGAGGAAGAGATCCATAGGGCGAGGTATGGGGAAAGGGTAGGAAGCTTCGTGCCCCCGCCCCCAGGCACGTCTTTCTCCCTGGTCCCGTTGAGTTTGGACGGAGGCGTGCACACTCAGGATTGACTAAGTCATTGGCTATTGGCTGAGTCAACCTCCACCCCTCTCCCCTCCCGGAACGGGAGTTCCAACCCTCTACTCACTCTTCCTCCTGGCGAGGTGCCCTTGGGTGGGGCCGCGCAAGTCACCTGTGTTAACGTAACACAAGGTTCCTTCATTGCTGCCGGCATAGGAAAATCCAAGGGTTTTAGGAGCCGTGGGGCTGGAGCCCTGGACCAAGACCAAGTGCAAAAGAGAAATAGATTCACAGCCTCGCAGTGGCATTTTCCATCCTGTTCCCAGTAAAGGGCTTTACTATTTTTCGGTAGAATCCCCCCCCCCTTTTTTTTTTTAAATAGATTTGAATGCTAGCGTCTAGGGGGCTTATCTTTATTCCACAACTTGCACACGGGGAAGCGGAGGCTCAGGGGAGTAAACCACTTGCTCTGAGTCTCAAGACTTGTAGCATGCAAAGATGTGGCTCCAGCCCAGGGGATCCTGGCTTTGACTTTGTTCCCTCCTTCCTTTTCCACCTGCTGGCCCCCAGTCTTTATCTAATTTCAGAGGTGGAGAGGCCAGCCTTCCTTCTGACAGGTAAGCGCAGTCAGTTGCCTTCAAAGTTGCCCGGGCCTCCATGAGGGAGGCAGTCAGCACGCAGGCCCGGGGGCTCACCTCCTGCTCCGTCCGCCCCGGGCCAGGAGCGGCCCGTAATGCTGTAGTACTACGGAGGTCTGCTCGCTGCCTGTCGCGGACCAAGGGCATCTTACTGCCGCCGGCTTGCTTGGGTCCTTGCGAAGAATGCAGGGTGTGTGCCGGTAACCTCGCTGTGCCGGGATGGGGACACTGAATTGCGCAGGGTCACCAGGTGGCTAGGGCCAGAGGGGGGCTTAGAAACCAGGACCCTGGGCACCTTGGTGGCTCAGTGGGTTAAAGCCTCTGCCTTCAGCTCAGGTCATGATCTCAGGGTCTTGGGATCGAGGCCCGCGTCGGGCTCTCTGCTCAGCAGGAAGCCTGTTTCCTCCTCTCTCTCTGCCTGCCTCTCTGCCTGCTTGTGATCTCTCTCTCTGTCAAATAAATAAATAAAATCTTAAAATAAAAAAAAACAAAAAACCAGGACCCTGACTCCTGGCCTAGTGCTCTGGCCCAGTGCTTGAGCAGATGTGGTTGGCTTAGAGTTCTAAAACTGGAGCTGCCTTGAGTGCCTCGGGGAACACCCTAGCACTTCCTATCTGCCTGCTGAGAACACAGGAAAGCTGCCTTTTTCTCCCCGCTCATACCTGCGGATTTCTTTGGCTCTAGCCCTTAGCTGTGTTCTCAGAACAGAGCAGGTAGAACAGACCCAAATGCAACCAGGTGCAACCTCCCTCCCGAATTTGCTATGATGGAAATGTGATGCTTACCACCACCCCACCCCCACCCCCGCGTGGTTTGGGAGATCATTCCCTTGCTTCCGTGTACTCGGCTATCCAAGTCTGTGTGTCAGAGCTGGTCGCCAAAGAATCCAACAAGAAAAACCCATGGTCCCCTTTGGGGTACTTTTGCCACAGCCAGGAGACAGGCTTAGGTCCTCTGAGCCACAGCTGCCTCATCTGTAGAGTGGGGGCGATGATGATGCCTGGGTAACTTCCCTCCTGGAGTGGGGATGAGGCTGAACTAAGATTCAGTGGCATGAACGCCTTCAACAAAATATGCTGACCACTCACGTTTTGCCAGGCCGTGGATTCAGGGGTGAACGGGGCCAGCAGTCACAGATGTCACACTGCAGACATTGAATGGGGACAGGGAGCCGGAGAGAGCCCTGATTCCGTCCGGGGAGAGAGTAGTCAGGGAAGGCTATCCCGAGGAAGGGACATTTGGGGTGAAGCCTGAAGGGTGAGTAGGAGTCCCCAGGAGAAGAGCAGCCTGAGAGGAGTGAAAAGCAAATGCAGACGCCTTGTGCTGGGAGGCACAGTCCGCGGGGCCATCCACCTGGAGGACTGTGGCCACTGCTCTCCAGTCTCCCGTTCAGGTCCTTTCAGCAGGTCTCGAGCCATTGCTGGGTGCCGGGTTCCTCCCCAGGAGCAGGAGGGCAGCTCTGAGGTCCATCAGGGCAGGAGGGTTGATGGGAGGGTTGATGGGAGGCACCCGAAAGCATTGCCTCACGGGCAGTGCCTCGGTGCAGAGGGAGTGGAAATGCTGCCCTAGGGTGCAGATCGGAGCCGGGCAGGGCGGCTTAGAGACCTTCCCTGCAGACTAACCATGTGCAGTCAGGCAAGGGACCTAACTAAGCTTTTGGATCTTGGGTGCATCCTTCTCAGTGGGTAACAGTGTTGCCATCTCCCGTGGGCATGCGGGCTGTGCCGTGTCCAGCAAGTGCCTGGCTGGAGAAGGCCGTGCCAAACGGGAGCTGCCGTGATTAGCGCTATTACTCCCAACAGCTCCGCAATTCGCCCTGAAAGTTAGATGCCACCGGAAATTAGAGGAGGAGAGGTTGCCGGTGCTGGGAGTGTTCCCTGGAGGCGGCTGGAGGCTCTAGGTCACCACTCTTGAGCAGCGGCAGGTGAGGCCGACCTCGGGTGACAGGTGTGTGTCCATGAGGTGCAGGGGAAATGGACCCGTGTTCAGTGAGGTGGGCAGATGGCTTCGCTGCTCTGGGGAAGTGAGTCAGCCAACTTTCAGCTTCAGGGTCGTAGAAAAATCTTGTGAGTGGAGATGATGCACGTCCGATTTGGAAGGCCAAGTTCAGGAGGTGAGAAAGCAGATAAATACAATGTTTATCTTGAAAAATGTTGTAAGTTGTTTGGAAATTCCCATGCTTGCTTCCTCTGGGAAGCCTTTCTGGGCTGTCCCATTTCTGGGCTGTCCCACCCAACTGTTTGGGGCCCTCCATCTCCCCAGCACTTAACACATGTGGTAGGAATGTATCTCTGTTCCCTTTTGGGGACAAAGGGCAGGTGTGTGGGTCTTGGCTCATGGCTGCCGTGTCTACTGGAGTCACCAGAAAGAGTGATAATCCATTTTCAGCACCCATGTTTGGTGCCCCCCATGGGGGGAGCGTACTGATGAGGATACAGGCTTGGCTCTTTGGACCTCAAACCCAGCTGCTTTCCCGCCACTCTGGCCTTGCTTAGGTGGCGATGCTGGGACTGGGCGGCGTGGTTTTGCTCAGTCAGACCCGAAGGTACAGGAGAACTGTTGTCAGAACCTCCTCATTCCGTTCCTTCGCTCTTAGAGGAGGAAGCCACGCGCCCCGCGTAGGAGTGCTGGTGCTGGAGGGGGCAGCCCCCTGCTCAGGCCCCAGAGTCCCAGCCCCACGTCGAACTCATTGCTCAGAGTGGATGTCCCCTTTGGATCGCCAGGAAGTCCCCAGGGCCCACGTGGAGCTGAAGCAGGGGTTGCGGACGTGACTCTGGAGGGCGTGAGGGTGTCTCCCTGCCTGCTGGGAACCCCTCCACGCTCCCGAGAAAGAGATGCGATTTCTCGGGCACAGATTTTCAGACTTTCTTTAGAGAGTTCCTGTTAGCTTACAAGCACCCGGAAAGAGGATCAGATGGTAATGTTTTAGTGAGTAGAGAAAGCAAATAATACTAAGCACCACATGTGGATCATTTATAGTTAGAAATCCTCGTCGAGAATCTGAAATCCATTGTTTCAGCAGGCCTGTGGTGGACGCTGACCACATGGCTAACAGATGGCTGGGTGCCCTCGGTGCAGGGGTGGGGGTGGAGGGGGGCATGTACCATGTGGTCTGCTGGGGGAATTGCATGGATGGACCCAATGAGGGGGTCCAGCCCAGTTGAGAGGGGACCAAGATATGGATGGAGCTTTCCTCTTTAGAGCATTCCCTACCGGGGCTAAGGTAAAGCAGATCTATTGTATTCTCTGCTAATAAATGTCAGTTCTTGTTTTGCCTAATTTCTGGTGGTCTTTGATGTTTGCCAAGAAGGTAATACCCTATTGATGAGCGAGGATGGGACTGGGGCCAGCCAACTGTGGCCTAAAGGCAGGTCACTTTTTTTTTTTTTTTTAAATTTCTGTAACAGAGAAAAAGCAATCACAAGTAGGCAGAGAGGCAAAAAGGGGCGTGGGAAGTAGGCTCCCTGCTGAGCGGAGAGCCCGATGTGGAACTCAATTCCAGGACCCTGGGATCATGACCCGAGCAAAAGGCAGATGCTTAACCCGACTTGAGCCCCCCAGGCACCCCAGGCAGGTCACTTTTATACCAAACTAGAATTTTGGGGAAAAGATCCATTTGTCACAAAAAGCCACCAAAAGAGCTCTGCTTCAAATCCAGCGCTGTGTTCCCCCGGAGCTCAGGGACATGGACCTCCTGCTGTGCCTAGAGCAGAGCCTGCACAAAGAGGGCCTTATTAAATCCTGCCGCCTCGCAGCATTTACGGAGCACCTGTTACGTGTGACGCAGACTGGGCAGCTGGCTGGATGAATGTGGGGTTCAGGGTGGAGGTCTGAGCTGAGATACACATTTGGGAGCCATCACATGGATGCAGCCAGGTTGTGAGCGTCAGGGCATGATGAGAAGGCTCAGGTCAGCAGCTGAGGAGCAGCTGCATCGAGGGGATGGGGAGAGAGGAGAAGCCAGACTGTATACGGGGACACCAAGGACGGGAACCAGTCGACGCTGCACAGAGAAGATCCAAGGTGGTAAGGCGTGAAAAGCACATGTTTTGGATTTTGTAACCGGGAGGTCAGGGTAGAGCCAGGGACAGAAGCTGGTACAGAGTCCCACGGTGAAGGGCAGGCGAGGAAGTGGGAGCTCAGGACATGGGGAATTCCTGCAGTGGCTCATCTGTGTGGGGAGGGAGCCACGGAGTGGGCTACATGGGGGGCCTGGGCAAGGGATGACCTGGAGAGGTTGGGAGGACCCTCAGGTGCTTCATGGTCCGGCTGAAAGGAATTGTGCTCTAAGTAGATGCCTGGAACCCTGGCCGAGTTGTATCTGAGACTTGGCAAAGACATCTGTAGACGTCAGACCAATGCACTCTCGGGAATGGAGTAAATGGGTTATTTGGTAAGAAGTTTATGGTCCAAAGGTAAAATTGCCTGAGAAAGTTTCTGAAATTAAAAAGTCAGGGTGAGTTGGTATTATTAAAATGAAATAATGCAGGTTGGATTTTTAGCGTAATTTCAAAGGGTCAAAGCTTTGGATTTAGTAACCCTCTTGCATTTCATTAGGAATTTTTTTTTTAATTTGTTACTTCTTCTTGCCTCATATTAGCCATGAGCCCCTGGAACAGACTGGGTATACTGGGGGGGGGAGCGTGGGGGCAGCGAGGCGCGGCGATGGCGGGAGTGCCTGGGAGCCCAGCTGTGGCGGAGCTGGATAGGTGCCACCTCTTCAGGTCAGTACAGGAAGGAGTTTGGAGACTCCCCTGTGCATCAAACTCACCCCGAAGGCAGCGTAAGTACCTGAGCGGGGAGGCCTGGCAAAGCGTTCACAGCTCAGATGATTCACGTCACGGGGCTAGGACTGGTGTTGGCCACAGGATGGTGCAGGGAGGGCAGGGGCGCTGGGAGGAGGCACGAGGTAACTGCGCAGCGGGGGTGCCTGGGAATGCTGCGTGGGGGTCTGGGGGGCGCCTTGCTCTTACAGGAAGGAGTCAGGCTGAGCGGATCTGTTGGGCATCGTGGCAGCTTCGGGACTTGTACTCAGACCTCCCTTTCGAGAAAGCACGTTCTGCAGTTGTAAAAGGGCCTCAAACCCCTCCTGATTTTTGGGCCTCTGCCTGGCACCTTTGCAGGGAGGGCATGTACTGATGAGGCGCTGCGGTGTCTCAGTCCACATAGAGACTGCAGCCCAGCCCCCTGGGTCCTGGCCGAGGGGTGGGAGAGGGCAGCTTGCCGGCCAGCCCCACTGAGTCACTCTCTGGCCTGGAGCCCGGTGGGGATTTCCACGCGGCCTGTGTTGTCTTCTCCTCGTTTCCTGTTGGGCTGTGACGCGGGCCGGCTGCCAGAGAGTGCTGGGGGGCACTCCCGACCCAGGCCGCTGCCAGCCCGCCTTGTGACCCTAGCGAGGCTCTGCGGGCAGCTGTCTCCTGCCGGGGTCCCCGCCAGGGTGTGCCTGCTGGCTCTGTCCTGCCTGGGGCCCGGTGGGCAGCTCCCTGGAGGGCCCCAGGGAGGCTGCAGCTGGGCCGGTGGGGGGGGGGTGGGCTGCCCATTAGGATGGAGGGTTTTGTTGAGCGAGAGTTTGCTCAGGGGGCAGATCGTACTGGGGCTTTTAGGGTTATAAAAACCCATGTTGGCCTAAAACAGCTCTCTCTAGATCTGATGAGAGCATTTGTAAATAGCAGACCTTGAGCCATCCCGTTCATGCACTTAAAGGAATGACTCCAGTAGAATATCTCATCTCTTTAGGTCTTTCTGAAATGTCCCTCTGTCTCCCAGTCCGCTTCCAGTGCCCCCATTTCTTGATGCGCTTAAACAAACAAAAAAAACTTGCACGAGTAGAACTTCCACGTCCCCATGGATTTCTCCCCCCGGGTCTTGCTGTACACGGTGATTTATGTGTGCTATCTCACTTAACTCTTATCACCACTGTAAAAGCAGTGTTACCTAATTGTGTGGCCACTCCCCACACGGGGCTGTTTAAATTTCACATAGTTAAAACAGAATCCATGCTCAGTCCCACTAGCCACATTTCCGGTCCTCGGCAGCCACCTGTGGCTAGTGTCTACCACGTGAGCCAACGCAGGAGAGGTGGTTTTCATCAAGACCGAAGGTTCTAGCACGGGGCTAAGGTCCGAGCTCTACAGATGAGGAAACTGAGTCCCACAGAGGAGAAGGTGACGTGACCACTTAGAGCCAGTAAATGGCAGAGCGAGACTTATAACCCAGAGCGGCCTGACTCCAGAGTCCTTCTGTCCGTCCATCCATTTGTTTCTCAAGGCGTATTTGTGACTGACGTGGGTATTTGTGATGATGAGTATTTCACTGGCGGCATATAGCAGTCCTTTGGGGACCCAATGAGAGACTTTGGCTTTACAAATAAGGAAACCAAAGGTTACACATTTTTTCCCCCTCTTTCTTAGAGAAGAGGAATTGATCTGGAAGCTTCAGGGACCCCGCAGGTAGCCCGGAGGGTGCTGTGCACATCTGTTCTCCTGCCCTTTTCCCAGACCCCGTCCAGCTGGGGGTGGCTGGTTCCGGTTCGCGTCCTCATCAGGGTTTGGGAGTGAGTAAGCTAGCTGTGTTTTCCTCCCAGCAATCTCTGGCCTGTTTCCTGTTGGACGATTTGTGCATGTTGGTGATCTCTGGTGGGGGTGAGGAGGGGGTGCCTTTTGTTGAAGCCAAAAGAGGTCTCAGGAACTACATACTAGTTTCGTAGCCAAAAATATGTCCAGAGAGATGAGGGGACTGGAGGGTTATGCAGGTAGCTAGGATTCTTAAACTTGTTTTCAAGGCAGGATTTATCTGATAATCTTAAAAATGTAATCACTTCATGGACTAGAAGAGTTTTCTCATGGAGAGAAAAACATTGCAGTGATGTTCGTCTGATCTGAGACCATTCAGGAGGGTGGAGAAGCCTGGGGCTTGAGGGTTATACAGACCAGGGTTTGAATCCTGGACCCACCACTTGGAAAGTCACGGGACTTATGCAAATACTTGAACTTTCTGAGCGTCCGTTTCTTCATCTGTAAAGTAGGGATGAGATAGCTCCCTGCATTTGTCTTAAACATGAAATTGCAGCATGTGTCAGAGGTTTACATTCCAGGCATATTGTAAATGCTCATTAAATGGTTGCCCTTCCCATGCTGATGGTATCATCACCTCCTTCCAGCACTCTGGTGTCCCGTCCACAAGGCACTCTGACCTTTAGGATGCCACAGAGCTGGGAAATGGGATGAACTTACTTTGAAACAGTCTTTTCATTATCTTTCTAAATGATACGTTCGATGTCTGTATGCAACCCTCAGACGTCTTTTCAGGTGCAGGACCTCTAAATTTAAAGTGACAGGTCTAACTGCTAATCTGAAAAGTACAATATCTATATCCAAGAGTGTCCAGAAAGTCTAGAAACAGGGCAAAGAGAATATCCTGTTTACCAACTCTTCGGAGACCCTGCGGACTAAGACGCCAAGGCCCTGGAAAATAAGTTGCTTTTGTGTTAAGGCTTTTGTTCCTTTGGAAGGAGAAATTGTTGGTGACTGTTGTAGGGTGTCTCGGCAGCTCATCCCGCTGACTGATCTCTGCCGTGGGAACTCCTTTCCTCATCTGGGCTCTTCGGTCTTTAGAAAAGGAATCTGTTATCTTTGGAGAAAATGGCTGAAGGTGAAGTTTCAGTCTAACTTCAGCTTTCAAAGGTGTTTCTCTAGATGTGGCCTTGGAGCATCTTGAAAAACCTCATAGTCTGGTGCCCAAAGAGGATGTGCCCGGTGGGGCTGGAAGGAAAGCTGGGACGTGGGGGCAGCCAGGGGGAGGCTGGTGTTCAGAGCATGGCCCTGACCTTTGGAAATGTACCTGGGAGCTGGGCCCGGCCTCTCCAACTTAGAATTTATTTTGTGGGGGGGCAGGCCTGGAGTCCCAACTCTCGGCTCCCACTAACCTGCAAGAAGCCTGAAACACAAATCGAGCCACTAGTTTACTTGTTGGAAAGTATAACCACTGTGGGGTTATAACCAGGGCGTTCTCTCCTTGTGGGCACCCCACCCAGGAAGCCAAATGGTCAGAGGCGTGGGTGGGTCAGGATGGGGGTGGGGTGGGGGAGGGAAGCCTGCAAAGCAAGTGCCAGGGGCCCTAATGGTGGCGGGGGCCCCTCCCTGCTGGTGAGGCTTGCGTGGCCCTGCCCGTGGCTGCTCCCCCCCCCCCCACTCTCAGCCTCACACCTTCTGACCTGCCTTCCTTCTGTAGGGATTGGGACCTGCTGTGGCCGGCGACAGAGAGCCTCTCTGAGGCGATGTTGCTCATCTCTGCCTAGATGCACACGCTGTTTTCTAGTGGGATGGCCCTCCACAGCGTCTGCTTTCCCCCTTCTCTGGTCCCAGTGAGTGCGGGAGCCCCCGACCTCCCCGTGATGGCCGGCCTAGAAATCTGCCCGGCGACCTGGCCTCTCACAGACCGGGCGTCAACGAAGGCCGTGGGGATAGGGTGCTTCTGAATTAACCACTTTTTCATCTTCCCTGGGCCTTTTTGCTTTAATAGCTCAACAGAGAGACATCTGTGATGGCTGCTGTCCAGAGTGCGTGGTATTTATTTTTGATTTGAAATATGAAAAGCATTTTTTGAAGACAACTGACTCTCTGAGTCATGCCCAGGGGAGCAAACAGCCTGAAATGCAAACAGGAGAGGCTGTGGAGCTCGCCGGCCCTGGAGGTCAGGCCCCTGCTAGACGAGACGCGCCGACCAGAAGGGCAACACGTGGGCTCGAGCCACGGGCCGTGGGTTCATCTCTCGCCGCCGCTCCCCTACCCAGGAACCCCACACGCTGGGCTCCACAGGACGGGCCAACTGCATGGAAACCCACGCGGCCCGGCCCCGGTTGAGCAACCGTGCTTGAGTAAGAGTTCTCGTCCTCGGCTCAGGGGGTCCCGTGTGGGGGTGTCTGTCGCCAAGCAGCTGCACATTTGATGGAAGCCCCCGGGTCCCCAGGGGCTCGCCTGCTGGGCTTCTCCTGCATCCTGTCTTAGCAGGAGTATGATCTAAATGGACACAACTCCCTTTTGTTCAGCCCCTGACAGTTCACCTTCTTGGGCTTCTTCGGGTCTCAGTGCAGCCCTGCGAGGTAGTGCGGGCCTATGTTCTGTTTTCAAGGATGTGGAGGCAAGCGTTGTCATTCTTGTCCGCGGGGCTTCGTGTGGTAGAGCACGGCCAGAGCCCAGGGCCTCTCCCTCTCCCAGCCTGCTACTAAAGATAGGGGTTTCCTGAAGTCTCCCTCCACTTCGAATGGCACCCCTGGGGTACCGGGTGGGCATGTGTAGTTCGAATGTGCTTCGTGGTGATTTGTACAGACCTTCCTGCTAAGGCGACCCCGTGGCTGACACTGCCCAGCCTGTCTGCCTCAGACCTCTATGCCCTCCTGGAATGGTCTCAATCTTGTGTGTTTAGGGCCAGTCTTCTCGTAAGGAATGCCGGGGACCTTCCCTGCTCTGCCCATGGCTGCATCCCCTTGTCCTCTGTCCCGGTGCCTGGGACAGTGCCTGGCACATAGTAGGCCCTCGGGAAGTATTTGCTGGGTGCGTGAGTATCTTCCTCAGCTCCGTGGTTAGTGTGGGAGAGTGGACGATGGAGTCTCACGGGACTGGGGCAAGTCCCCCTTCTGGTAAGTTCGTGCAACTTGTACAGTCTCGCCACATGTCCGTTTCCCCATCGGAGGGGTGGGAGGGCAGCGTGCCTCCCTTCCAGCTCCCCAGTAAGGGTACGAGGAACGCCCCCCACACACGATGGGGTACCCCCATGTTGTGTGGGGGGCACATCACGTGCTGTGGCTCCTTCATGTCCTGGCATGAGCGGCAGGGTCACAGTAGCGGTCACTTTTCCACTGCCGTCAAATGGGACCTGTTCAGCCTGCAGACAGACAAGGTGTAGGGTCGGACTCTGGGCCACGGGCCACCTCGAGCCTCAGATGGGACCAGACACCAGCGCAAACCCAGGTGGCTCAAACCGAAAGCCAGGCTCATGAACGCATGAGTAAATATTTACCCTGTCTGAGGTCGAATGTGGACCATCTCCCGGGAGTTCTGTTTTTCTCTTTCTCCTCCTCCTCTGCCTGCTGTCCCTCCCCCTTTTTAAAAAAGGAAACCAAGAGGTTGGAGGTTAAGTGACCGGCTTGACACAGCCAACCATTGGAATGTCCTCCCGGCTTGTCTGAGCCCTGCTCCTCATGCAGGCGTGTCCTCCTCCTGGAAGCCTTCCCATATTGACTGCCTCCACCCCCTCTTTCCCTGAGCCCCACCTGCAGACAGCCTTTGAGCTGTGATGGCACAGGGTGGCTGGCCCAGAGGGGACCGTCCCTCCTCCACCCCCGTCAGGACGCATTCGGCAGGTAGTTGGGGGCAGCTCATGCCCAGTGCTCTCGTGGTCCCTGTCCTCTGTAGCCCATCCTGTTTGTTCCTTAGACGCAGGGCTGTCTGTGTCTTCTGTTCCCTTATGGGGTCTGCTTGTGCATCCATCTCACCCACTCATCTGACCCCACACACGGGCAGCCTGTTGGGCGTCCGGCTCCCAGCCTTTCCCTACCAGGAGCCAGAGAAGTCTGTGCTTGGGCTGGAGCAGATGGCCAGAGCCTGGAAGATACTGTGGGAGTATCAGGGAGGTGGTTTTCATACACATATTTTAAAAAGATTTTTATTTATTTATTTGAGAGAGAGAGCACGCACAAGCAGGAGGGAAGGGCAGATGGAGAGGGGGAAGCAGCAGGCTCCCCACTGAGCAGGCTCGGTCCCTGGACCCAGGGATCATGGCCTGAGCCGTAGGCAGACGCTTAAGCCAGTGACCACCTGGGCACTGCAGGGAGGTGGTGTTTCCACCCTCGGGAGGAGCTGAACTTCTGCAACTCAGGTGTACTCAGGCTTGCTGATGAGTTCCTCTGACAAAATACCTTATCAGGCCCTTTGCTGTTCATTGGATCTTTATGTCTGCAGGTTCCCGCCTGTACCCAGGCCGGGAAGTTTGCAGGCACAAAACAGAATCCACCTTCTTTACCACTCAGCCTTTTAAAAATGTGACTAATTGTGAGCTAACCAAGCTGGGCCAGACGTGGACATGGTTATGCCCGGACTCTTCCTCGGCGGTGTGTCATTTCTGACTTGCTGGGCAAGTCTTTGCAGGAGGGGAGGGGATGGAGAGCAGAGCATCGCCGGGGCTGGAGTCCTTCTAGGATGTGCGTGATTTCGAGGCCTCATGTGGACCAGGGGTGTGGATCTTGTGCTTGTTTCGTGGTCAGTGGAGAGGAACCTAAACTCAGGGTTGGGCTCCCAGCTGACCCTGACCATCCAGTGGCCTCGGGCAAATCACTCAACCTTTCTGGGCCTCGGTTTCCTTACCTGCAAAACGTGTGGGGGTAGGATTTACTGCCTCGGCTCTCCAAAGAATTAAGCGAGCCAATGTATGCTTTTCACACATCGACATGGTTCCTGGTGCAGAGTGACCATGTGGTCACTTTTGAAAAGTAAAGATCCCGAGAGTATTTTGGTGTGTACTGTGTGTTACATGCTAGGAGAAAAAAAAAAAAAAGAGCAAATAGAGTTCCTCTCTCTAGAAGGAATCGGCCTTTGTGGGGAGAGAATAGCTTCTATAACAATAACAATGACTACTGATTGATTGTAGTCCCGGAGCAGTGCTGTGTTCTAGAAATATAACTGAGCTCATGTGGAACTTGAGATCTTCTTGTCGCTGTGTTGAAATGTAGAAAGAGAAAGGTGAGATTAATTTCCAGTAGTGTTTTATTTAACACAGTATGTAAAAAATCTCTTCAGCATGTGCTCAATATAAAACTTGGGAATGAGCCATTTGATGTTCTTTTTTTTTTCTTTGAAGATTTTATTTATTTGACAGAAACACAGCTGGAGAGGGAACACAAGCAGGGGGACTGAGAGAGGGAGAAACAGGCTTCCTGCCGAGCAGGGAGCCCGATGTGGGACTCGATCCTGGGTCTCCGGGACCATGACCTGAGCCCAAGGCAGTTGCCCAACCAACTGAGCCACCCAGGCGCCCCATTGATGTTCTTTTTAAAAACCCTACTAAGTGTCTGATGCTCATGTGTGGCCCATACTTGGAGCACATCTCGCTTTGGACCGCCCTCATTGCAGGCGTTCTGTGGCCACCTGCGCTGGTAGCCATCATCCTGGACAGCGCAGCTCTAGGGTTTGTTAGGTCCTCTGATGTCACCTGCATTTTGGAGGGAGGAGGTGCGGCTCACGGGGGCCGTGACTTGCTTGGTTCCACCACCAGGGAAGGAGGAGAGTGGGGCTAAGAGTCAGGTCTCGTCTCCACTAGGAACAGGGGCCTGGCATCTTCTGAGTGCTGTGTCCCCGGCCCCGTGCTAGACATCTACCTTTGTTATGCCATTTAAGCCTCAGAGCAGTTTGGTGTGGTTGGTATCAGATGCGTTTTACAAAGCAGGAAACCGAGGCCAAGCAGCTTGCCCAAGGTCACGGTCAGAGGTGACCTTGGAATTTGGCCTGCTAATTTCACAGCCTTGCACTCACTGGTCCTCTTCCGCCTTTGCAGAGAGCGGAGAACCTGCACACTGCGTGCCGCGTTAGCCGAGTACCCCAGGAGACCACAGGGGCCTCGGCAGCGGGCGGTGTGCTCCATGGTTGGCCTGTTCAGCTGGGGCTCCAGGACGTCCGTTCAGAGGGCCTGGGCCTGCTTTGCTGGAGGTGATGCGTGTGTGAAAGCGGCCTTCTTTCTAATTCTTTACAGCAGGTTCTGCTGAAAGGTGCCCTATTCTGCCATTGGGGGCAGGGCTAATGATAGTGGGGGGATGTGGTGAGCTGGGCCCTGCACCCCTACCAGCTGAGAATGCCATGAACTTCGTGAGCCTCCAAACAGCTGAGAGTTTCTGCCTGACGAGCTCCCAAGAATTCCGGGGAGGCCGGTGTTGAATAAGTTCTGGAAGGCATGTGTGTGCTCACCCCATTACTCACACGTTTACCAAATCTTTACCGAACACGTGCCTTGGGCGAGAATGATTGGGTGTTATCTCGTGACCCTCCCCTTACCTCGGAGGGTCCTGGTCATCAGCATGGGGGGACCACGTAGCAGCCCTCGGAAGCACTCACGTTCTCCCCACTGCCCAGTGTAGGACGCTGAGGCTCCGTGTGCAGATCTGTATTGGGGCTGCCGAAGGGAAGGTAGAAGCACTGAGACTGAGGGGTCTGGATTCATCTGTCTGTCTGTCTGCTGTCTAGCCAGTGGTCAGGCATCAGGCTCCTTCTCTTTGCCAGGCATTGAGCTACATCCTCCAACGTTTGGGTTTTAGTGTGCTTGCTTGGTTTTACTTCCAAGCATGGCAATCACAGTGCCTAGGTGTTCAATGATGGCTGACGTCTGGTGTATGCCAGGCACTGGGGGGTCCTCCCAAGCCTGTTATAAAGAGGGGGAAACCAAGGCACAGAGATGATACTTTCTGAAGTCCCACAACTCTCCAGAGCCCTGAGGTAGCCACTGACTGCTTCTCTGTCACTGGGGTCCTGTCCGGGTCCTGACATGAAGCCCTACTTGCCGGCACTTCTTGTGAAGCCTTCTCTAGTCTTCAGGTTTACCAGCCGTAAGGTGGGGACGGGGCCAGCTGGTCTACCCTCCTTAGAAACCAGCCTGCCCAGGAGACATGCTTCTGTGGGATCCTACCTCGCCAAGGGTGCTGTAGTAGTGTGAGAGAGATCACGAGTGTGTGCACCCACCAGCGTAGCTCCCTGCTCCTCTGCTGTGCCCCTTTCCCCTTGGTAGGCAGGATGTAGTACATGGGGTGTGCGCCCATAACTGGGGGTATCTGGTGCTCTCCTTTTCTGTGGAACCGACAGCCTAAGCAGACCCAATCCACACTGATGCCTGCTTGAGAGGTCCTGTGCTTTAGATACAAAGGGATCTTGGAGAATAACTAGACTTGATAGAGGGGGAAACCAAGTCCTAGAGAGATCAGCCATATGGACTGATGCGGGTACAAGAGATTGTACCTCCTGTCTGTCTGAGTGGCAAGGCCCCATGCCGGGAACCTCAGCCTGCCCCTCACCGGACCGTACAGGAAGTGGCATGCCTAGAATTTAGCACTTGCTAGGTGAACGTGTCTCTCCCCACCACCCTCGCCAGGGGCTTTGGGATAGCCACCTCACTGTTTGCCCTTGTCTCATGGAAAATCAAGGGGGCACGCACACTGCGTGCTGTCCGGCCCCCCGGGAATCCCTTCATGGGCAGGATGGAGCCAGACCAGGGCGGGCACCTTGTGCTTCCCGTGGGGGAGGGTAGAGGGTCTGGGATCAGGTCCCTGCACCTGCTCATTAGCGGCATGACCTCTGAGTTCCTGTTTCCATACTGAGGAAGATGAACTTTCGAGTAGCTTTGGGTCGTCACCTTTGTGGAAGTGGCATGTGCCTTGGATGAGGAGCCATGCCTCCCAGCTGTGAATGATCGGGAAGCGTGGCTTTGATGGAGGGCCGGCTTGTTATCATCTGCGAGCTGCTGACTCCGTCCACTCGGCACTCTAAGGCAGTGCGTGTACTTTATCTCCTTCTAATAAACTCCCGAGTTGAGCAGAAATCAACTCCCTGTAACCTCTGCCTTGAGGACAGCGCACTATTAAGTCTTTTGCCCTTTTGGATACTCTGCCCTGTCTACTCGGGCTTCTCTCCTCCCTGGGAAGCCTTGCCGACACCTTCATTTGCTCCTCCTCTGACCCGTGTTCTGTGCCTCCTCAGTCTCCTGGTCACTCTGGGAAACCCTTGTGTGGCCCGTTTATGGCCTTACCTAGTGTCACCCACAGGACAGAGGCACTGGTCCCGTCAAAGCAGCAGAGACCAGGGCCTCCTTGGGGGGAGGGGATGGGCTGAGTTTCCGTTTGCCTCTAAAAACAATGAGAAGGAAAACTAAAGTATGGTCTTAATGCCAGAAATTATGGACCCAAATCTGAAATTAATTTACGGAGTCATTAGTATTTTCCATTTGAACCCAAAAGTGAATGTAAGTGCAGTTCCTTGTAATTAACTACAAATTAGAACAGGGTTGGGAGGACTTTTCAGGGCCCAACTCACAGACTCTAGCAGAAGCAGAAGCCTATGATTTTGAGAACGTAAGACTGACTCAGATATTCCCCCGAAGAAAGTACTTTTCCAACAATCTGAAAACTGGCGGGGACTTTAGAATGATGTGTTCTAACCTTCTTATTTTCTGAATGAGGCAACTGAGAGACTCAGAGAGTGTAAGCGGCTTGCCAGAAGTCACACAGCAGGAAGGCCAGAGCTGGGATCTGTGCCCTGAGGCTCTGGCCCCCACGGACTGCCCCCCCCCGCACCCCCCACTCCCTGCATCCAGGCATAGGTCAGCTTGAGCCTCTCACTCAGCTGAGCCCTGAGATATGCTTGTGCCCCAAGCAGTACTCCCAGTGACACTTGGGGTGATCGGGTCGGGGTACCCCTCTGCCACACACTCAGGGTGCAGACGTGCTCATGCTCCCCGCGTGGCACACTTCACGGAGCCCATTCCTCCGGGCTCACCCCCCAGCCAGGCCCCAGCGCCGCACCCGGGGGATGTGCTGTTGTGTGACTTTGTGGGGATTGTGTGTCTGCGTGGCGCTGCGTGCAGCAGCTCTTCCTGACGCTCCCCTGCCGGATGAGCCGGGCCTCTGAGATGCCACCGGGGCCTGGCGTGAAAGCCGTACCTCCCCCGCTCCTGCATCTGTGCCTGCGTGCGTGCATGTGTGTGTGTCGCAACCTCGACCTGGTGGGTCACTCTGCCGAGCTGCTGCTGGGAGCTCCCGGCCTGGGGCCCTGCTTCGCCGTTTTCCCCGCGAACAGGATGTCTTCGAGGGCTGGGAGGAGCCCTCCCTCTCTCCTGGGTGGGCACTTCACCCCAGCCCCGTGTCTGGGTCTTCCTTCCTGCGCCGTCATGGTGCCAGGTGCCATGGGGAGCGGTGAAGTTACTAACGGCATGAGCCTCTTTCTCGAAAGGTCTGAAGTCCAGGTCTTGAGA
Source organism: Spilogale gracilis (assembly GCA_004023965.1). Taxonomy (NCBI): domain Eukaryota; kingdom Metazoa; phylum Chordata; class Mammalia; order Carnivora; family Mephitidae; genus Spilogale; species Spilogale gracilis. Next base: position 57,131 of record PITA01004994.1, on the reverse strand, counting down.
AAAACCGCCTTTCCGTGCGGGTGTTCAGGACCATGATAGCGATGGTAAATATTTGCAGGGGACAGTGCCCCCCTGTTCTAAGAGCATGTCCTGCTTGCAGTGACCATGCGAGGTGGGGCTGCACCTCCTTTCTGTGACAGATGATGAAGGTGGTGGCCAGGCAGAGGAGGGGGACTGGAGGGAGCCAAGCTGTCAGCCCTCCACACCCTCCCAGGGCCCTGCTGGGGGACATGTGTGCAGGGTGGCCCTGTCTCCGGAGAGCGGCGTGGGAGCTGGGGAGGTTCCCGAGCAGAGCTGGCCTGGTTCTAGAATGACAGATGGCAGGGAAGGGCTGTGTTTGAGAAGGCTCCTTGTCCGTCCCACGGGCTGGCTGTCCGGGTTCCGGCCGTCCCTTCACACCATGGAGGGGGCAGGAGGGGTGGGTAGAGGAGTTCGTCTCACTGGGGGCCCCCTCCCTGTGCCCGAAGTCCAGGAGGCAGCCCCGGGCCAGCCCGCTGCCTCTCAGCCACTGTTGGCTCTGTAACCCTTCACCCTTTAGAAGCTCCCTTCCCTCCTTTGGGAAAAGAAGGGGATCTCAGCACCTTCTTCACTGTCCAGGTCAGATGAACTGATACCCAGAACTTCTGGCAAAGCATTTGGTACCAAATTGGCCCTCTTAAAATAATAGTTTTCTTTTTCTCTTCCACTCATTTGTTGTTGTTGTTTTTTAATAACATTTATCCCCCCATGATAACAAAAATTTTAGAAGACAGAGACAAGTTAATATGTTGCGGTATAGACTCTCAGGCCAAGAATGTCCTAAGTGTTTACATACCGCAGGACTGTGAACTTGGACTTCCTGGGCTTGCTCCGTGCTGGCTCAGAGGCCCTCTCCAAGACGCCAGGAGCAATTCCCGGCCTCGGGCTATTGTTGTTGGGGTTCTGTGTGGATATTTCCGCCGCAGCCTACAGAAGCGAAACATTCCATTTACAGGTATATTATAACTTGCCCACTTTCTACCGGAGTGAACAAATGTCAGTGTTTTTCCATATCGACTTCAGATATCTATAATGTATTTCTTTACTAAGAAAAATAAAAAGACTCTGCTGTCTTCCCATTCTTCTTCCTCCCTCCTCACAGGTATTTACTCTCCTGAAACTGGTGTGTGTCTTTCCCAGCCTGGATTTGGTAGCCTCTCGTTTATAACATCCAACTGTCCCCTCTGGAATATGTTTGAGCCACCAAAGCAAATGATGACTATTTGGGAAGAAGAAACATGAATGCCTAAGGCCGGGGGAATGTGACTTCAGAAAGAGAGAATAAACCCGCTTGTTCCCAAGTTGAAATTCCAAAATTATAAATCCACTGCCTTTGACTTAAAACTTGACCCCACCCCCATGCTCAGTGACCGATTGGAGTAAATACAGGCCAGAGTCTGTTATTCTTAGAGCAGGTGTTTCGGCTTTTTTCTGTAATGCTTCCCCACCTCCCGACCCCTCCCCACTACCTTGACCACAACTGTAACATAAGCTTACCGTCGAGAATTTGGAAACATAGGAGGAACGATTGAAATCCTTCTGTGCCCTCCCTTCCTCCCTGAGTTGCACCCCCAGCAGAGCTATCCCCCCTCCTTCCGCAAGTGTGGAGAACTGGTGTCCCTGGGCCTTCCACGTGGGGCCAGACCCCTGGTCTCTTAGGGCGTGTGTGTGTCCCCAAGGTGAGAGAGATAGTCGCCTACCCAGGGTCAGGTCAGTGGCACTGCTCGGACCAGAAGGCCATCTCCTGGTGGCTGAAGGTGGTTTTCCCCGCCGTGTCTACTCTGCGTGCTGGGGTCTGATCCTCCCGCGAGGCCCGGTGCCAAGTGCCCACCAGCAGGGAGGGAGGGCTCTTGCTTCCTCTTCAGGGAGACTGAGAGGCTTTGACTGTGTTCCTGAAAAGGTCTAGGACATTTTTCATTTTACCATTTTCAACTGACTACAAGTCAGTTTAATAACTTACCCCTTTTGTGTGTACCACAGTGAAACTGTGCCAGAGTTCTTCCTTTTGATGTTTAAGCTGAAATTATTTTCACTAGCATTCGTTCATTACCGTGTGTATTTTACAACAAAACTTTCTTTTTTTGTTTGCTTTCTTACTGGTACTGATTTTAATGTGTGATGTTTTGGATTTTCTTTTCCCTCCATCCTTCCCATCTTTTTTCTTTTCTTTTCTTCTTTCCTTCTTTCTTTCTTTCTTCCTCTCTCTCTCTCTCTCTCTTTCTTTTTCTCTTTCCTTTTCTTCTTTCCTTTTTCTTTTTTCCCCTCTTGGTTGCTTTGCCACCCAAGTCCAGTTTTCCTGGGGAAAATGTTGCATGATTTGAGTTCATTTTTTTCATCCGTTTTTAGTCAATGACTTTCACTGCCTGCCGTTTAGCTACTTTCACTTTTATGTTGACCTTTTTTCCTCTGAGCTTTATTTTCCTCCCCCGGAGTGGATTTTGCCGTTTTTCATTGTGGCCAACAAGGTAGGATTCTTCAATCCGCTTTTTATCTCCAACAGATGTTTCAGGTGGGTGAAGTTAGCCATTACCAGTTTTGTTTGGGGTGATTTCTCTTCGGTCTCATTTGTCTTGGTAATCTGGCCACAATGCCCATGGGGACCAGAACGATGGGTCAAAATGTCTTGCTTCTTCACAAGTTTGAAACAGTCTTGTGAAGTACGCTTATCCTCTTGGATTTCACCCTTCTGGGGGCTAGTGCTTTTGTCTTTGTGTCAGAGAAAATGGGAGATCTTGGGAGTAAGACCTCCTCTAGGAAGTAGTGTTATCTGTCCTCAGATTCCTTGCCTCCCGCCCTGCGACCTCTCGAATTTGCACTTAGCATCCGCAGCCTGGGCTGATGTCAGAAGGGACAGCTCTCGGCCCGCCAGGCCAGGAAGTCCCATAGTTGGGGACAAGGGCCCCCTCCAGCCTGGGCTGGCCTCCCTGTTGGTCCACAGTGTTGCTGGTCCGAGATCTGTCAGAGGCCTCCAGGCTTCATCCTGCTCCGGAGGGGGGTGGGGGAGGCAGGGGTGTGGGTGCTTGGGGTGCTAGGAAGCCAGTGTTCCCATCAGAAACCTCCCTGCGTGAGTGAGACCGGGGCGTTACTCACGGGCCTCTGCTCCCGGGACTTTGTTCCCCGGACTCTGTTCCCCCCTTGTGACATCAGGGCTGGGCCTGCCATTGGGGGCAGAGGGTGCAGAGGGGGAGCCTGCTGGCCGGGGTTGCTGTCCCTTCTTTCCCGGCATGGCCTCGCTGAGCGGCTCCCTGGGACAATTGGACCCAAGGGAAGCGAACTCATCTGTGTAAGTAAACATCCACCTCCCCTCGGAGGAAAAGCCCTGCTCAGCCTCTCCGGGCAGCTGGAACGGTGCCCTGTGAGTCAGGGTGGGTTTTCGTTTTTGTTTTTGTTTCCTTTGTTGTTGGCCCTCCATTCCTCTGTCCTTTGATTTTTTTTTTTTTTTCTGTCTCCTTCAATTAAGCCTGTGACTGTTTTCAGATGGCTCTTTGTATATACCAGTCATGTCAGGCGTCGTAATTTATGTTTGTCTAGATCAGTAAAAGCAGCCTAGGCCAAAGCCAGCTGAGAATGTATTCATGCCCTTCGACTCCTCCCCTCCTCACAGGGGTTACAGACCCCGCCCCGTGAACCCCCCAAACCAAAGCTGTCGGTTGACTCCATCAGGAAAGAAGGAACCTACCATTTCTTTTGATGTGTTTTCTCTTTATCCTTTCCTTGGAATTTCAGTCCGTGTTTAAACAACTGTGGCCGACTGCCCGCTTCAAAGCAAAAGTGCTTCTCTGGGCCTATTTACAGAGTTACCTTTGAGAGATCGAAGTGTCAGGAGCCCATTTAGACACAAATTGTGCCCGGTAAAGTGGGCTCGGCCTTCTGTGAGACAGCCACCCAAGGAAGCCGGGGGACAGATTCTTGGGGTGTGCTCACTGTGAAAGAAAAGAAGATCTAACTTCTAAATCTAATTCACCTTGTACCTTAAGGATTTTAAGAACCGAGTTTTCTTCTGTTTGCTCACATTCGAGGGAAAAATAAGCCTCAGATATCCAAGATGTCTAGTTATGTCCAGGTTTTCTATAAAATGCCAAGATTTGTTATGGGGAGGGGGCTTTTCTGCTCTCCTCCCTCAATGAAATCATTCAGGCCCTGGCCTTTAACCTTTGAAAGACTGGGCAGGGAATGCTTTGATTTTAGGGTTGAATGTAAAGCGTCCATATTAACTTAGGCTGGAATTCAGGTGTCTTAGGAAATCCTTAGGGACACAGCGGTCCTGGAGCTGGCTGGCTGTTAGTGCTCGGGGTGAAAGCAGCTCACACTGCCTGCTTTCCCTGTCCCAGTGCCTTCATCAAGCGTCCTTTCCAAAGCAAGGTACTCCCGGGCTACATACACTAAAAGGCCCCCAAAATGTTGGGTAACTGTTTTGTTTTTTTTTTTTTCCTTTTGGATGCTGACCCAACTTCACCCAACTAAAGATTCGGTAAATCTGTCTGCGGTTTTGAGCCAAGAGGGTGCAAGGTTCTGGAAGGGACAGTAAATATGAATGGATGACTTGCCTCTTCATAAAAGCCACCATACTCTCTTCTTTAGTCCCCCACTTCTGAAAGTGGGGTGAAGGCTATTGGTTCTCCCCTTGACTTCAGGCAAGAGAAACAGTTTCCAGAGGTGGGACTGGTAATTAGACTCCTTTCCTTCTCTGTTCTCCTTTCTTCTCCCTACGCTGTTTCTTGCCCTCTGTGCACCCCCCACGGCCGCCCTGGCCCTCAGCCTCGCCGCGACGAAGCTCCCCGGGAGCTCTGCAGGGTGTTCGAAGGCAGCATCTCTGTGGAGTGAGCTCCCCTGGAAGGCTGAAACCTTCAGGGTAGGAAGCTGTGTAGAGAGCAGCTGGCCTTCCTTCTGAGGATGGGATCCTTGAGGTGAGCAAGACTGGTGTGGAGCTGGGGGAGGCCCGGGCGGCCGTACGATTTGCTGCCCCAGCTTGGCCCCCGAGAGTGAAGGGGTGAAGGGGGCCGTCACTAATGATGTGAGCACGGCAGGTGTTACTGGAGCCGTCCCAAACAGACGGGTGTGCGACAGGCCCTGTCCTTCCAGGTTCCACTCTGTTCGGTGAGGCCTGATGATTCCGGTGCTCAGGGGGGGACAGGTGGAGGCAGGAAGGGGCGCCAGGCATGAGAAGACGGAGCAGGACCCAGCCTTCATTTCCAGTCAGAAGGGGCTTTGGTGACTCGGAATCAGCCAGTGGCCAAGCATTGCCAGAACTTCGGATTTTTTTCTCCAAGATGCCCCAGATTTACATTTACACACAAAAGCTCCCATCTTTGAAAAGATGGCAAGTAGTGAAAACATCTTAAAAACACAGTGCAGGCCAAGCACAACATCTGTAGGCTGCCGTCTGTTTTTGACCTCCAGCCCAAACCAATTAACTGGGGACGGTCTTCTGGGTCTCTGAATTCCGGCAACGGGAAGTTTCTTACGGAAATTGTCCAGATTGACCACAAGCGAGGTGGGGAAGAGGGGAGAGGAGCTTGACTTGGCCTCTACCGAGCATTCATTTGCACAATAAATATTTATCGAGCACCTGTTGTGTTCAGAGCACTTTCTCCGTTAGGCTGTAGTCTCTGTTTAATGTTTGGGGACGAGCTGTGTCTTACTCATGCCGATGGACTCCATGCCTCTCCCCCCTGAGATTAGAACTGGGATGAATGCAAAATTAATGCAGGATGAGAGGATCCATATCGAAGGAAAGAACTGGAACAGGGGGATCCCAGCCAGGGGACACTTGATCTGTGTGGTCCTGGAAGGACCAGGTGCTAGGACCGGGAGGCAGATGTCACTGAGGAGCAGACTGTATTCAACACTGTATATAGTGGAACTTTCTAATGGAGCTCAGCATCCCGTCCCGTGCTTGTGGGCTTAGAGGACCTCTCAGCTAGCCTTTCATTGCCAGACAGTCTGGTATCCTGAGGCTCCCTGCTGCATCCCCCTAAGCTCCTGGGCCTTCATACCCTTTCTGGCCTGTGGCTCCTGTGTCTGATGGACTTCCAGCAGGCACTGGCCTATTTCTGCCCTCTGGAGCCAGGAGCCCCGCAGAAAAGACAGTTGAGTTCTCCTGGGAGTGAGGGGTTGGAGGTGACAGCAGCTCTTGGAAGGTTTGCCCTTGATGCTGTGGAATGTCACTCATATTTTCCAGTCTCCTGCACTGGGAATTTCGAATTGGGGATAATAGTGACTGCTAGGATAATTTGAGGCAACTAGGCACAGAGAGCTTAAGTAATTTGCCCAAGGCCACACAGCTGGGCAGTGAGAAGCCAGGTCCTAGACCAAGTAATCAGCTTCTGCTGTTCTCTTACCTTCTATGCTAGCCTGTTCAATTTTTGCATTTCCTTTTGTGTGTTCATTTTTCTATGTGTCTTTTCTTCCCCATTGTTTCAGGACGATCAGGATTCAGGATTCAAATGTTTAATGGCTTAGGGGTGTTTTTTTTGCCCTGTGTGCTTGGCCAGAAGTCGGAATTCATCACCATCTGTGAATATTCACTGAGCCTCCGTGGCTTGCGTGGAATCGTAGTAGAAACACTCGACCCCGGGGCTGGTTTGGCAATGAACCAGGTCTTTCTGCAGAACTTTTAAGGACAAATCACCAATGGGTTGGAAGGGACTGGTGACACTGTGTTCTTCACCATGTTAATGCTGCCCCCACCTTTGCTTCCTCCTACCCCTCGGGTCAGTCTTGAGTGCGTTCCGTTCTTTTTCCTGCTCCGTGTCCTACATAAGAGACTTCTAAATTATGTTCCCTGAAGTGCATCCCTCCAACCCCCAAATCTCAGGCTTCTTGGTGGACGAAGAATTAGACATCTGGTTTGGTTTGGATTAGGAGGCCGGGAGAGGGGAGTCCAGAGGCCTGAGTGGATGTGGAGGCCGCTGGCATCTGAAGACGTTCGAAAACCACCGTGCTAAGTAACAGCAAAGCTGTTAGGGCCTTGAAATTGTGAAGGGAACTTTTGCAAGAGCTTACACAGTAGCCTTGCAGTGCTCATGGAAGGGCCCCTGTGGCTCATTGGGAGGGCCCGCCATGTTGATCTGGAACCAACCAGGAGACGTGAACCTGCATGCAGGGCAGAGCTTAGCATCAGGCACACCCAGCCGTTTGCTTCTGTGCCTTAAGGACCTGCTCATTTTCCCTGGCACGTGCCTTACTCACTGGGTCGTTCTGGGCCAGACTGGACCACCACGTTGAAGAGCCAGGTCTCTGGGCTGCAGCCCTAGCACCCCTGCAGGAGGGGTGAGGGCCTCTGGGTCTGATTGATTCTCTAAAGCCAACCTGAAATTTGGTGACCCACTTTGGGGATGCTTTGCCCTTCAGGGCTTTCCGTCGGTGCACAGTTGTTAGGAACAGTGTTGGCCCGGAGTGGTACTTTTCGTCCCAAGTAAGGGACCTACACGTTTTCACAGGAGTAACGGAGTAGATGAGACATCCATGTCGCAGATCGGCCATAACTCCTTTCTCTGTGAGATCTTCAGCATGCGTGTCTGTCACACTTTTTTAGAACATAATGTAGCCCGTTCGCTTTTCAGTATTGGCTCTTTTCGGAGTTTGTCATGCAATGAGCAGAGGAAGACATTTTTGACAGTCTGTTGGAATAATCTGTCTGAGCCCTTTGCTTCTTTGCTGCATTTTAAAATCTGGCTTCTGATAACTTTCCTGTCAGAGTTGAGACATTTGTGCTGAGATGTAATTGACATCACTCCATGGCACATACAGGAAGTGGACAGTCTGGCGTGTTTCACATGTATGTGTACCCAGGAACTCACCACAGTCAAGATAGTGAGCATGTCTGTCATCCTCAGAAGTCCCTTCCTGCCCCTTTGTGACTTTACCAGGCCCAAGGCAGTCACCGGACATTAGTTTTAATTTCCTAAAATTGTCTACTAATGGAATCAGGTGGGATGTACTCTTTTCTTGGGGAGGGGTCTGCTTTTGTGCACCTAGCCTCATTATTTTCAGATTCCTCCGTCTTCTTGCCTCTTGGCGCTGTGAATTCCTTTTTACGGCCTGGTGATATTTCACTGTACAGGTGTAGACAGTTTTGATCTTGATGTTTGAATAAACAAAGAAGTTCAGCTAAAACTATCAGAAGTAAGCAAGCTCTATAAAATGTGCATGCTTGTGTTTTGTTTTTGTTTTTCAAGTTTCTGATGGAGGAGTATTCTTTTATTAAGTGTGCCTGGAAAGTTCCAAGTATCTGTCTGATACCCCTTCAGCCCTGAATTTTCGCTTATTCATTAACCCCATCGGTGTTTAGTGAGGACAGAGCGGGACTTACAGAGTGTAGGAGGACTCCGTGTCCCAGTCAGAAGCGGACTGGCTCTTCTGAGGTTCCCTCAGCAGTTAGCGGCACCGTGCCCTGCATGTGGAGGGCCTGCCGTGCTTAGAGACGGGGTGGGGCCAGATTTATAGGAAGGTTGAAGTGTCTGGGCGCCTGAGGGGCTCAGTCAGTTAAGCACCTGCCTTCGGCTCAGGTCATGATCTCAGGGTCTTGGGATTGAGCCCCAAGTTGGGCTCCCTGCTCAGTTGGGAGCCTGCTTCTCCCTCTGCCTGCTGCTCCCCCTGCTTATGTGCTGTCTCTCTCTCTCTCTCTCTCTCTCTCTCTCTCTCTCTCTCTTTCTCTCTCACACAAATGAATAAATAAAATCTTGGGGGTGGGGATGAAATACCGAAGTCTTGCCTTCCATAGTCTTCTAAGGGCCTGACCTTGTCTTCCAGTTCTATGGATGAGAACAGCAGAGAGTCCTTCCCTGCCCTCGGTTCTTTGTGGCCGGGCATCCGTGATTTCTGCAGGCCATGGTTCCTGCCCGGGGCACTGCGTGTGCGGGAGGGGGGGAGTGCGGGCGGGAGGTCCACCTCTGGATTCCCTCATCCTCACGAGGCCGCAGGCCCGCGGTGGGGACAGGAGGCCACCATGGCAGCTGTGTTGTTCTTCCAGCACAACTCCGGGCAGTGGGCAGCCCCCGACAGGTGCCTGAGTGGAACCACGTCTTGAGGGAGTTGGAAGTGTGCTCTCTTTGTCGTTTGTTTTGAGAGAATTTGTCTCTGTGTGTGAAATCCAGCAAGCTTCTGACTAACAGTCATAGATTGTCAGGGCAGTGAGCCCATTTTACAGATGACTCCTGAGGCTCAGAGAGTAGGAATAACTGACATGTGGCCCCTAATAGTGGAACTGGGACTGGGGGGACCCAGACAGCTGCCCAAGACCTTAATCTGTGAGGTAGGAGTTTCAGGAACACTTGGCAAAATTTGGAAGGCTTGGGAAGGAAGTTATTAATCTCTCAGACGACTGAAAGCTGCTCGTACTAGTTTAAAAAAAACAGCCACATAAATTGTCCCAGATGATGTTTCTAGAAAGTTCTCATATCTTACAGTCTCCTGAGCTTGTCACCAGCTTGTTCCAGGAAGAAGTTAAAAATTCAGGGGTGGATGATCAGCCTCATCGGGCAGTGTGTTCTGGTGCACGAATGAAAGGGGATGGGTGACACCACAAGTTCGTGTAGCATTTAGCATAGGAAAATGAGAATTACCTACATGTAATCTCTCCCATGAACCCCTTGACAGTCTTCCTAAATAGCCCCTTTCTCCCAGAAAACTGGCCTAGGGTCACGGAGGCTTCAGAGAGGAGCCAGAGGTGGAACCCACGTCCTATTTCCCGGTTTCCTCCCATTTCTGCCTGCTCCCCTTCAAGGCAAGTAGGTGTGTGCAGGCCAACAACAGGACACAGTGCGAAGGCCCTGGGCTTTCATGCTTGGAGTTGAGAGCTTAATTCTGCTCTCTCGCTTGCTGTGTGACCTTGTACGAGAATCTTAACCTCTCTGAATTTCAGTGTTTTCTGGGAAGTGGGATTAAAGTATATACATATAAAGTGTGTAGCAAAGATCTTGCTTATAAAAAGTAACTGGTTGATGTTGTTTTTATGAAGGTGAGGCAGGTGTGGGAAAAGCAAAATGAGATGAAAAAATGCCTTAAAACAAAAACTAAGGCAGATTTGCACAAACTGTGGAGTGCTCTTTCTTGCACACAGCTTCAGTGTTTTCCGGTTCGCTCCATTAGTTCTTGATCCTTTGCACAGTTAAGAACACTGAGGCACTCACCAGGTGCCTTGCACATGGTAGGCCCTCAGCAAACAGACCGGCTGATCAGGCCCCCTCCCTGTGGGTGCTCGGAGCAGCGGTGAGTGCACCCACACCCAGCCTGCACACAGTCTTAAAACAGGACAAGATCCTGGCAGGGACTAGACTTGAAAGGCCCTATTCAGGCCCAGGGCAGGTGGTCAGTCTGCGGAGGCGGGGCCTGGAGGAGAGAGATGGCACTGAGGGGCGGCTGGGTGGGAACCCGGGCCGACCGGGGGCGGGGGGGGGGGCGAGGGAGGTGGGGAGGAAGGGCAGGAGAGGACGTTTCCTTCCGCCCCTGAGATGCAAACGGAATTCACGCTCAGTCATTGCGTGCATGTGTGTGTAACATTCCCATTTATGTGATGAATGCTCTGAGCCAGTCCATTCCCCCTCCTGGAGAGCCAGCAGCCACCTCTGCTGAGGTTTGGACTTTTCAAGGGGCGCCTGGGTGTAAAGTGGGGCCTGTGTGTGGAGACCGTCCTTCTCCCTGACAGAGGGCACACAGAACACCTGGGTCCCTCAAGAGGGAGCGTTCAGGAGCGTGATGCCCGAAGCAGCTCCCTGGTTACAGGCAGGCAGAGGGTGAGGGCACCCCACTGGGGGGCAAGAAGAGAACTCCCAGGGACCCCCCCATACACACACTCCAGGAGGCCCTGGGTGTGGTCCCAGGCTGCTGCCGCCCCTCCCTCTGCCCTGCACCTTCCAAGGAACCTGTTTGAGTCAGTGATTCACTTCCGTCTTCATTCAGCTGTTTAAGGTCCCTCCATTGTTCCCAAACAGTCGGGGGTCCCATGGCAGGGGGTGTCCTGCTGCTGAGGCCAAGGAAGGAGGAGAGAGCCAGAGACATTTCCAGAACCTTGGGAGATGGGCCCTGGCTGACTTGAAATGCAGGCTGCACAGCTGGACTGTGGGAACGCCGCCCCACTGCGCAGAGATGGCCCTGCCCTCCGGACTCTGGGTGGGCGCCTGCCCTTTGTCGTGGTGGTATTAGCTGCTTTGTCAGCCCGCAGCTGCGATTTCCAAGACACGGGGGAGGGGTGTGTGTGTGTGGCTCAGAGACTGTCCCCTCCTGAGCTTTGGTGTCCGTGTGTGTAGGGGAGAGAGGGAGAGGTGGCTGCGAGGTGCTGAGCTCTAGAGCCTTCCCACCCCCTACCCTCAGCTGAGGTCCCATGGTCCCTGAGCCCGGAAGATAGCACAAGACGTCATCTGGGTGCACTCCCGAGTGGGCCTCTCACTCCCCCCGGGCCAGCCCCAGCGGCCTGTGTCACTCACTGTGCGAGGGCTCTCTCGCCTTTCTGTTTTCAAGAAGCTGCCTTCTCTCTCTGGACGTTGTCTGAGAGCCACTTAATTCCTATCCCATCGCAGCTGTGACTGCCCAGGTGGCCCATCCAGCCGTGACCTTGGGGGTGTTTCCGCTTGTTAGGCTTCTGCCTCGCAGAAAGAGTCCAAGTCTCACCCTCTGCCCTGGGGTCCCCTTTCTGGAAGAGAAGGAAGGCATTTTGGTGGGAGTCCTCACCCCCGATCACACGTCTGTGTGGCTTCAGTTGGTGATTCAGCGGTGTTCCGTCCAAGGCCTCAAGGTGCTAAGGGAACGGCGAGTTGGGGCGCCGCGACCCTGAAGCTACTTTGCACTGTGAGTGAGCGCGTTGCACGGCTTTGTGGGGTGTTGGCGCTTGGAAAGCAGGGAGCCTCCCGAGGTCCATGGCCCCCATCATGCTCCAGCTGGGGTGCCGCGGGCCGAGAGACCCTCTCATCCGGCAGCATTGCTGCAAACGCTCTGCTCCCCAACACCTCCCCCCAGGGGTCTGCGTGCGTTCTCTTCCGGGACAGCTGAGGCTGGTAAGGTCTGCAGTCAACAGGTCCTGGTAAGGGTGTGTATCCCGGAGCCTTGTAACTCAGGACCGCCTGCAGTCTGCCGACGAGGACTTTGGCGCCGCCGTCTGGTGGGGCAGGTGGAGCGGGAGGAGCTTCCCCACTCAGCAGCACCCTTGCTTCTCGCACTTTCCCACCAGCTGCCTCAGCGTGAGCGGCGCCCGCGGTCATCATCCCTTGTCCTCCCTTGTCCTCCCTTGTCCTCCCTTGTCCTCCCTTGTCGTTCCTTAGAGAACATGGTGGAAGCTGGGTCTCTGGCTGTCACGTGCGACTGTGGGTCCCCACGCCCGGAGGCTTGGCGTCTTGATCCCGTTCATAAGGCAGCAGGGGTGCAGCCTGAGGTTCCTGTTGGTTTCCCACATCTTCTGCTTGTGATGGCCCAGACCACCCGTCGCCCTGTCATGACCTACTTTGCCAGCAAATGTCTATGCGGGCCCTGGGCTCCGTTTGGGCTACAGGGAAAGCCGAGCAGAGTCTCCTTGCCCTCAAGGTGCTCCTGCCTTAGCTGGGAGGGGAAGCCAGAAACACCTGGAAGTTACCTCATGCAAGCAGGCCATTGGGGCCAAGTGCTGATGACTCAGGTGAGCTGGGACGGCAGGGCCTGTGACTTTGAGGAAGGTCAGAGAGAGGGCATTCTGCAGAAGGAGCCACGGAACGGGCTCTGTTTTGAGCTAGAGGCATGACAAGGCCCGTCAGAAGCCCGAGGGGTCTCGGGACCCACATGTCACGGTGGCACGCCGCCGCTGGCTGTAGGTTTCTGGCTCAGGGACACAGAGGCCCCGTGTTCACATGCTGTGGCTACAATGTGCTGCTTCTGCAGCTCGGGTGGGCGAAGCACTTGGCATTTCTGTCCCTGCAGATCAGGCCTGGAAACCTCTGTCAGCAGATGGGGCTCTGAAGTGGGGGTGAGTGCTTGGGTCCCTTGCAGGACCTTCTCATCCTGCCCGTAGAGCTTCTTTGCTGTTTTAGGCGAAATTGCCCCCAATGAACCAGAATCTTTTGTTAAGGTACAATAGGAAGTCCGTCCCTTAGACAGAAAGGAATGCTAATTGGTTGCTTAACTGTCCTCAAGATACTGACGCCCAGAATAAACGGACACCCATCCTTTGTCACCAGTTAGATGGAAACTGCTTCAGTCAGCCTGTAAACTGTGGTCCAGAGGGGAGGAGAGGGTTTGGGGAAGGTCAGACACTGGCGGCCTGCAAATGCTGTGCTTTCTATGTACAAAGGTAGCTATTTAATCTCGAGGTCGTTAAACTGACTTTTTCAAGAAACAACATCATTCCTCCCCACCCTCCTTACATCCAGCACCCCCATAGTGGCTGGCCTGAAAGGTTTGAAGATTCTAAAGGCTTGGGGCCTCTCTCAAAAACAGGGCAAGAGCTGTAAATGTGGTTGAGACTGAAATGCAGGAGTGCTCCTTTCCAACCCATATTATGTGGTGTTTTGCTAGGAATCATAAAGTCTGAGCGGGCACCGTCTCTCATGGGAATGCCCCCACGTTGGCCTGGTTTACCCTTTGCATGTTCTCTAACATTTGTAGCATTGTTTTCTCTCCCTGGCCGGTGACTCATAATTAAGGAAGTCACAACTGTGCAATTAACACACAACCTCCCTACTTGCCCTCTTGACCTCTGCACCGCCCCCCCCTGCCCTAGACACGAACATCAACCTGCCATTTTCTGTATGTCTTTGGAAACTTTGATGTGTTTTGCTGGGACAAAACAACCAGTTATCATTACCATCGCCTCGTTCCACTTGCTTGACCCCAAATGTCTGTGAGAATCTTCTCAAAAAAGAAAAAAAAAAAAAAGAAAATCCCACTCCTAAACGTGCAGTCAGCCCACAGGAAGTGATTCACGGTGCTCGGTTCATGCAAACCTGATGGGGCGGGAGGTGGGAGGCTGGGAACTGGGTCTGGGAAAAGACAGTTTAGAGAGGATACTCAGACCTTAATGGTTTCTTCTTTGTGGAAGAAAGTGAAAAATAGAATGACTAAGAGTCCTGTAATAAGACTTGTTTATTTAGTGAAGTGAGCTAATATTGAAGTTCACTGGCAGATAAGACAAGAGAAATAGTAGTTGTCAGGGCAGATAACTTTCTGGTCCCCTGCCCTTTTTATTTTTGGGGGAGCAAAGAGAGTTCTCAGTCCTTTTTATCTTTTTCTTTTCTGTTTTTTTTTTTTTTTTTTTTTTTTTTTTTTTTTTTTTTTTTTTTTTTTTTTTAATGTACTGGAGCATGGGGGGCGCAGGGGGAGCAGCAGGGGGAGTAGCAGACTCCCTGCGGGGCATAGTGCCCGCCACGGGGCTCCATATCAAGACCCTGAGATCACGACCTGAGCCGAAACCGAGAGTCGGGCACTTCACCGACTGAACTACCCGGGCGCCCCGGTGTTTCTCAGTCCTGAGGCATTTGTTAGCCGATCTGTATTACAGCCCCCTTCCCTGCCCCACCGTCTGCAGAGAAAAGAGCCCAAGCCAAAATAATTCTCTAATAGGCCCTTTTTCTTTTCTGTTTATCTTTTCCTCCAAACTTAGCCTTTTGAGCCTAGTAAAAATATTTCTTTTCCTAACTATTCACTTTTGTTTCCCCACCTGGAGCATCACGTTGTCAGACCAGAGGAATCCTTTCTGTTCTGGTTGTTTCTGTCTGGTGGGTATTACCTGGCTCGTTATTTTGTTTTCTCCTGAACTGAAAGTACAAATCCACCTGTGTCTCAAAAACAGTCTGGAAACCGAGCCTCTGAGTGTTGGTCACCGGCTGTAGGAGGCCCGAGGCCAGAAGCACCCAGTAGGATAAGAAGAGGTTTCTAGGGGCGCCCTGGGTGGCTCAGTTGGTTAAGCGACTGCCTTTGGCTCAGGTCATGATCCCAGAGACCGGGGATCGAGCCCCACATCAGGCTCCCTGCTTGGCGGGAAGCCTGCTTCTCCCTCTCTCACTCCCCCTGCTTGTGTTCCCTCTCTGGCTGTGTTTCTCTCTGTCAAATAAATAAAAATATCTTAAAAAAAAAAAAAGAAGAGATTTCTAAACACACCTGGATTTATGATTCCAGTCCAAGCTCCCTGTATTAAGAGGTGAGCTTTGGGGGTGGGGTCGTAATAAAAGCTGGGCTCAAGTGTGCTTTTCGCCTTGATGCCATCAGAACAGTGCTGAGGGCTGTGAGTGATCGCTTTAAAAATAAACAAAACATCATCTACATGCATAATTCCACTCTGAGTGAATGTTAACCGGCAGAGGGAAATGGCCTTCCAGAAAGTTCTGTGAGGCTTGGGAACTCTTCTTTTCCCTTCATCCAGCAACCAGAGACCAACCCAGATCCTTGGCGTCTTCCATCTGTGACCCGAAGTCTCCCTGATCCTGTGGCTACTCAGGAAAATGCAGCCCCGCCATCGAGCTGGTGTTTGGAGGGGAAAAAAATAGTTTTCAAACACCAAAGCTGTTAAATAGAAAGTTTTCAAAGCAACCTCCTCCTCTTCCTCCTCCTCTGAGATTTAACGCCTTTCTTTGCGTGGGGAAGGGAGGAAACAAGCACAGTTGTCGCACCAGAGCCCAAGGACAGGCTGATAATTTTAACACAACGCTGCGTTTTGAGATCGTAGGGAGCTGGGTTTGGGGGTGTGACACCCACCTGCAGGGCCAAGCGCTGCTTTTTGCTACTTGGGGCAGATCCCCCAACGTCACATGCGTCTTTTACCTGGAAAGTGAGAGTGAGGACAGCCACCCCATAGGGCCCCTGTGTCCAGCGAGGTAGTGAGGAAAGAGTGCCAGGTAGACACCTGTTCTGATAGAAATCGCTTCTGTTCCTCACCCCTGACCTGTGCCAGAGCATTTCCTTAACCTACAGATTCTCAAGGGACCCAGGGGAGTGAATTTGCCCCCAAAGGGACATTGGGCAGTGTCTGGAGACACTTTTGGTTATCACAACTGGGATTGGGGGCGTCTATGGGCAGAAGCCGGGAATGCTGCTGAACCCCTCAAGTACAGAGAACAGCTCCCTGACACACACACACACACACACACACACACACACACACACACACACACAATCATCTGGCCCCAAACATGGGGAGAACTGAAGGTAAACAGTGGGGCTTGCTTTATAGCTGCACGTTGAAAAGCTCTTGGTCTCCGTGTGCTTTACAGACGATCATAATTAAGCTGAGCTTTCCCCACACACCAGCCTTCTGGGTTTTTTTTCCCCCAGGAAGTAAGCATTCTGTGCCCAGCTCTGGCCCCTGAGGAGAAAGAAGCCCCAAGGTCCCTATGATCCTCGTGTGTTTCCCATCAGGCCCAGCCCCTTGCAGATGCCAGAGTGAGGTGCTCTTCCCTGAGGGTCTGCCCGGAAGGCTCTCTCCGCCTGGGGGCTCACTGTCAGGGCTCTCCTTGTCCTGGACCTGAGCAGCCTTCCCCAGAAGGCTAGTGGGGAGAGGGGGCCCCTCATATGGGGCAGAGGAGTGAAGAGGAGGTTAGTGGCCACGCTGGGGCAAAGCACAGGGGGCCCGGGCCTTTAGGGGGCGGTTCCAAATTTGACAGCTGGAGGCACGGATGTTATTCAGTTGCACGCTCCATGGAAATTGAGTTCTTCGTGGAAGTGGTATGGAGGGTTGTGAAATCCTGTGTTGGGCTCCTCCCAGGCCAGTCTAAACTGGAACATTGGGAAACGGGCTTCTACTTTCAGAACTTGCTGAGAACATGTGAACGTGGGCAAGTGCGTGTGGTCTGTGTGGCAGAGCTCATGGCAAAGCCGCGGTTATCCGGAACCTGCACCCCGCACTTCGCCGGCTTCCTTCTTGGTGGCCCTGAATGACAAGAAGAGGCTGATGTCAGAAATTTTTTTTTTCTTTAAACACCAACCACCTAAGACAACTTTGCAGGTGTCTGGGGACAGTGTCTTCGGTGGACAGCTCGATTGTTTTTGTTTGCAACCTTCTTCGTGTAATTTCAAGCCTTCGCAAGTTGCCGCGGTAGGTCGGGAAGTGGAGCTTACGTGCTTCATGACCTTGGCTCAGTCCCGTGTTTGAGCGTGTGTCCTCCGGAAGAGGGAGACCTTCAGGCCCCTTGGGATGCAGAACGACAAAGAACAGCCTTTCACTGTACTGGAATTCCCAGGGCGGGAAAGCAGACTCACGTGTTCCAGGCCTCATCGGCTCGGTAGCTGGGAGCCGGCTCCGGGGAAACCCTGCTTGGGGGGCGGGAGAGCCACCTTACTCTGTGTGCATTTGCTGGCGGGCCTGGAGCTGCTCAATCCATCATCCTTTGTCCTCAGCCACAAGAGGAAGAGACTGCACAGGATCACTCTCAAGCCCCAGCTGCGGGTTCTTTCCACGGTGGGTTTTCAGGGTTTCAGCTGACCTGGGACACATTGTTCCCTGAAAGTCAAGCCTTTGTGGTTTGTCCCCCACAGCCGGGAGACTCGGCACAATCCCCCCCACCACACCCCACCCACCCACCACACCCCCACCCAGGCAGAAATTCTGCCCAGACCAGAATTAGCTGTCTTTACTAAAGAAATGGCTCCTGGGTGGACCCCCAGATCCATTGACCCTCTCAGCAGGAGCTTTTTCTGGGGTTTTCGCATTTGCTGCTTTATCACAGTTTCCTGGGCCATGCATGGCACGGAAGAGAGGAAGGCGCGTTCTGATGTTGGCTTTCTAGGGAGCAGCGGGGGGCACGGGCTCTCAGGCAGACCACTCTGGCCCTCAGGCCAGACGGGACCAGTGCTTGGGGCCTTGTGACGGCTCCAGGACTTTTTCTGCCTTTTTAGATGGGCTGCCGAGTGAGCACCTAACCCAAACCTGAAGTCACTCAAGCCTTGCTTTTATTTTGTACCCAGGAAACAAAACAAAAAGAAAACCCACGTAGATAGCAAAGCTCAAGAAAAGTGTAAAGATTTTATTGCACGTGAGTGGACCCGGAGGTCCAGCGGCATCGTTGTCCGAGCGAGGGAGGTGAGGCCTCGCCCCACTAGCATGGGAGGAGAACGCAGCACGTGCTCAGAGCACACAGTCTGGACCCGGGAGCTGCAGGGTCTGCGTTCAGAAAGTGTGGCTGTGGGTTTATGGTACGAAGAACCCCTTTTTCTTACGCTAAGATATAGCAGATGTTAGGGGAGAAATGTAAAGGCAGAGACTAACTCGAGATTCAGTGGGTACCAAAGGTTTGGGTTTCGGGTTAATGGGCTAGTGGAACCACTTCAGAAAATGAGCAGTAGTTGAGAAATTGTGGTAAGTTCCCATATGATACAAACTGGCTCCTGTAGGAAGGTTGTCCTCCACACATAAAAACAAAGTCCTTCTGGAATGGTTAAGTCTTCCCTCTGTGTCCTCTTCAAGTTCAGGAAACAGCCGTGCTGCCCCGATTAGAACTAGGGAAAAGAGTTTCACATTGTCTGGCTTTGTATTAACCTGGGGGCCTTAACAAAGTCGGGAAACCTTGTCAGTGCTCTACTTTTGCTTCTCCGTCAGGATGTGAAGAGAATGATACTTGCAGGTTTTTCTGGAAGACCGGTGGTGGCGTATCGGTCAGCTAGTGTTGAGTAACAAACACTCCAAAAGTTCAGGAGCTTGAAACAGCCACCTTGGCGCCGACTTGGGTCCTCGGCTCAGCTGGGCTCGGTACCTTGTGCAGGTTTGGCTCAGTCTGCCCCCCCCCCCCCGCGTTAGAGCCTGGGCCCAGGCAGAGGGGCAGCAGTTGATCTGGGTGACGCTCTTCTCGAAGTGAGATGCAGGAGGACAGGCAGAAGCACACAGTGGCTCCTGACCTCTTTGCTCATGTTCCCTGGGCCATATCTAGTCCGCAGTCAAACCCAAAGTCAAGGGCCTGGGAAGTACCCCGTGCCCATGGTAGGGGAGCTGTGGAGCGATCCAGTTAAGGGCGTGGGTACAGAGAAGGTGGCTGATTCCCTCTGAGACCAGCAGGTGCCTGGCCTGCAGTTGCATCGTGATAACTTCAGTCATCAGTATTATTATCACGACTCATAAGGCAAGTCAAAAAAGAAAGCTTATCCTGAAAGAAGCTAGAAAGGTTCGTGTCATGTGTGTTAAATAAAATGGATTTCGACTGAACTAGGAAAGGGTTAACAGGTCGGCTTCTTGCTTACTTCTCTGTGGGAGGTGTGCGGTCAGGATTTACTGGTTGGTAAGAGGCTCCTTTCCCTGCGAGGCATGCAAGCATAGGACAGCAGAGAAAGCCCTGTTTCCCCTCCCTCCCTCTCCTCCACTTCTCGTGCTGGCCCGGGTTCGGATCCCGGGTCTGGGCCATGCAGTGCGGGGACTTGGGCAAGCCCCGTCAGCCCCGGGCTAGGTGGAGGCCCGGGACACGGGGGTCTTGCCGTATTTTGTGTTCTCACATCGTAGCAGCGTGCCTGGTTCGTTGCTCATGTGGAATAGACCTTGGCATCTTTCTAGAACTTATGTGCTGTGCTCCCCGTCTTCTGCCTGGCCCCCCGTGACCACATCCTCTGGTGCTTCCTGCTGACCCCCAAATGGCTGTGGGTCCTCGATGGCCGGGGACGGAGGGTGTGATGGCCTGTGGCAGGCGGTGGGCCGGGCCCCGCCCGTCCCGGGGGCGCTCCGGCAGGCTCTGCCTTACCGTCGGCTCTGGGCTCTGGCATGTCCACAGCCTTGGCTGTGGCTCCCACCACCATTTTGGGACACTTCATGGGTCCCACTTGGAGCCAATGGGAGGAAACCTAATTTCCTGCCACAGGAAATGGTTCGGCTGGTGAAGAATATGTTTAAGGATTATGACCTCTGTCAGGGGATCTGGAGAGGATTGCTGGAGAAAGACTTGGAGGTCTCCCATCAGGAAGCCACTGGTGTGGGAAGAGTTCTGCATCACAGGCGGGGAGGAGGCCCGGGGGCCAGTGATCTCAGCCTTGGCCATTGGCTCTGGGCTACAAGGAAGGTCTGGGTCAGGGAGCAGAGCCGGTCATAAATAGACCCTCTTTTGCAACACAGCGTGTTCATGGTAACATTGGCTCAGAATTAAGATGCATTTATTGGATTTATCTAACATGGGCCCAGTGCCCTGTGTGCTCGGGAGGGTGTGTCCTGGACAAATCAGCTAAATTTGATCCAGCAGCTGAAACTCCTGATTCACTGTTCCGACTGTGGTAAGCATCGGCGAGGCTTTGGAGTGGACCGGGGGAGGGAGAAGGAGCCCCGCCAGGACTGGTTCCGGGCAGCCCGGACCTTGAACCAAGAGGGGTAGTTGCTGATAGCTGACAAGAAGCGAATGGCCCCGGGGCAGGGGCATGGACCAGATGACTTCTGCAAAATCCTGCCAAGTCGGACTGGTGATCACGTGCTCCTGAGCTGGAGAGTGTGACAGTCTCCCCACCATCCGCCGAGAAGGCTGGTCTATACTGGCATCCCGGTGTACGCTGCTGGTGTCTCGGACATCATACCGGTGTACTGTCCTCACAAGCCTGGCCCCACAGCCCCCGACCTGGGGCCCGCACAGCACCGAGCGGGTGCTGCTCTGAGCGGAGGAGCACGTAAGACCTGCAGACATCAGCAGCACTGGGCCCACTGAAGCCATGGACCCAGATGTCCAAGCCGGGGAGGGGGCTGGCGTTCCCGAGCTCCTTACATGCACCTTACTTTGCCAGGCACTGTCCCTGTGATCGAAGTAATAAGAGCCAAAAACAACAGTGACACTAGGGCACGTTGATTGTTTCCAGTTCCTGTGCCGAGGATCCATGCGTCCTTCTAGCAATCGAATGAAGAGGTTCACGCTTCCAAAAAATTAAGGCCAAGACCCGAAGCAATTTGATGACGTTTATACGGTCCTCGGGCACGGTCAGTCTTGGAATCCAGGTTTATCCAAGTCCAAAGCCCCAAAGCTCTTGCCTTTTTTTGGAATAATGGCGTCATTGACGTATAACAAACTGCGTATATTTAAAGTGAATAATTTGAGAAATGTTGTCATCTTTCCACATCTGCAAAGCCTGTTTGCTGTAGAAATAGTCTGCAGAGCCTTTAGCCCCTAACTGCCCCCACTCCCAGCCCTTCCCCCTCCCCTGGCAACCGCTGATCTCTTTCTGTCACTCTAGAGAAGTTGGCGTTTTTCCTTTAAGTCACTCCACCATATGACCAAAACAATCCAGTCTTGACTCTGTCGCTCGGCGAAGAGTTTTTAGATTCATCTGTGTTGGGCGTATCGATAGTTTTTACGGCCGAGTGGTGTTCCTCTGCGTGGGTGTGTCCCAGTCTGTCCATTCACCCGTCGAGGACCGTGGGGTGATTTCCGGTTTGGGGCCGTTACCGGTAATGCGGCTATGAACGTTCGCACACAAGTGTCCTAATGGACAGATGCTTTCACTTCTCTTGGGGGAAGGAAGCACTTAGTGGAATGGGTGGATCGTGCGGGACGTTTATGTTTTGAACTTTTGAAGACCTATTTTGAATGTCCAAACTGTTTTTCCCAAGTAGTGACACCGTCATGTATGCACACCGGCGTCCCTGCCCGCAGCGGCGCATGGCCCGGCCCCTACGCGTAGCCGTTGGAACAGGGGTGAAGGGGTGTCTCATCGCCGGTTCAGTCTGCACTGCCCTAATGACTAGGGGTGTCGAGTGTCATTTCATGTGCCTTGTTTACCATCTTTGTAGCTCTATGGTGGTGCAACTGTTCAAATCCTTGATCTGTTTTGTGGCTTTGTTTTTATAGTCAGGTTGTTTGTTTCCTTAATATTGAGTTTTCAGGGTTCTTGATCTATTCCAGAAGCAGGTCCTTTATCGAATGGAGGCTTTGCAGATATTTTCTCCCAACTTGGGGTTTTTATTCTCTTAAAGACGTCATAGCTTACGTTTTGATGGACGTCCAGTTGGCCGGCTTTCTTTTTTAGTGGAATATGCTTCTGATGTGATATGTGAGCCATGTGGGCCCAGCCCAAGGCCACAAAGATTCCTTCCTGTGGTTGTAGTTTCAGGCTCTGTATGTCCTACCATTTCCATTCATTTTGGGTGCAAGTTGTAAGTTGAAGGTCATTTGTCTTGCATATGGACGTGTGGTCGGCGGCACTGTTGTTGAACAATCCTGTCTCTACTAAATTGTCTTTGGTCCTTTGTTGAACATCAGCTGTCCATTTCCACGTGACTATCTCTGGCCTCTGTTAGGCTCCATCCATGTGGTTTTGCCCTTACCACACTGCCTCGCTTACTGGGCTTCCCTTGATTTCTAAAAATCTAACTGATAATCACATAGGTAGTTGAAAAACTCCGATCACTCCAGAAATTTTAACTTATTTATTTACTGTTATATTATTATTTTATTTCCAAGAGGTTTTGGGGCTTTTTTGTTTTGTTTTTGTTTTCGAGAAGTGGTAAGAGCGGGCAAGAAGAGGGAGAGTTGGGGGAGGGGCAGAGGGAGGGAGAGAACCCCATCAGACTCCAGGCCCAGCACAGAGCCCAACGCAGGACTCGATCCCACAGCCCTTGACATCATGACCTGAGGCAAAATCAAGAGTCACGAACTTAACCAACTGAGCCACCCAGACGCCCCTCTAAGTCTTTTTTATAATAGTTTGTAAATGTTCCTCTTCTAGGATTGCAGTATCTTGTCTCCCTGAAAGTAGTTTTGTTTCATTTTGTTTGAAAGTTTCTCTGCTCCCTGCATTGTCTGAAACTTCCTTTTACTCGAACCCCACTTATTTCTGTCCATGTGCCTTCCGTTAGAGGCTTTCTTTAAGTAGGCTGAGGAGTCTGGCTGTGTTTTCATATATTTACGAGTGAGGCAGTAAAAAGCAGATTAAATACTCCATGTCGGGCAGGTGAGCCTCCCTGTAGGGTGAGGGCCCTTCTGTCGGGGGCTCCCCAAATGTCAGTACTGGGTGTCTAATGGGCTGGGCTGTTTAATTTCCCCAGCGGGTAGGGGTGGGGGGCACGGGCCTGTATGTCTCTGTCCTGCGTACCGGGTGAGCAAGAGGTGGTTCACGACGTCCTGTTTCCCGCCCTCCCCCGGCCCTAGCTGTGTCCTCGTAGTCCCCTCTGGAGCCCGGCTCTCCTGCTCATTTTCTGCAGAGAACAGACCTCTCACAGGACTGGGGAGGTCCTGAAGGGGCGGCTAAGGGGCAAGAGCTGACCTGACCGTCTCCATAGACTTTCAGCCCACCCTCCCGTGTTCAGCCTCGTCTTGAGAAGTGCATGGTGCCCCAGTTCCTGAGTCTTTCCCAGGTTTCGAGGCACAAATGGCATCACTTTTGTTCCTCTGATAGGTGTTTGGTTTTCACTTGCTCTACTCTGAAGTCTGTTCCTGTTAGGCCGCCTTTGAGTGAGTTTGTCTGCGTACTTCTCGTTATCTTGGGCAGGACAGAGAGAGATGCATTCTTTTCATTTGTTGTATGTGGTGGGAGGACATTTCTTACCCTCCCTTCCTCACCTCTCCCTTTCTCTTCCCTTCCTTCCCTCCACTGCCTTCTTCTGCCCACTCCCACATCCCCTCCCTTTTACTCTGTCTTCTTTCTCCTCCTTCTTTCCTTTCTGCCTGGAGCCTTCTCTGCCATAATTTTTGGCACTTTATCCTCGACAGGAAACAGCCCAAGAAATGCAGAAAGGAGTGGATAAGGAACTGAAGTTCTCAACCTCCCAGTGCAAGGCACCTGTCCTCTCTGCCTGCCTGGTGCCCCTTGCCGTCCCTCAAAGGCAGAAACCGTAGTGACCCCGCCTCACGCGCGGACCTTGGCTGCATCACCCGAATTGTGTCAGTGCTGCGTGTCTGCCCCACGTCTGCCCCCTCCGCGCCCTTTTCCACCTCGCAGGTCCCCGAGCAGGCACGGGTCTGGAATGAGCTGCCCGATGCGAGTGTCCTGGTTCTGGGGGTTTCTGCTGTTGGGACTCTGTCGAGGGTCCCTCCTCCTCAGGAGCACCCAGAGCATCCCGCCCCCTGCCCCTGCCCTTCCTGAAGGCTCCGGCCCAGGTGTGGAACTGCCAGGTGCTTCCCTCGTGCTGGCTCTCTGGGGCCGCCTGCCCCGCGGAAACCAAGGCCCCTCTCTGGCGTTGCCCTCCACTGCCCCTCTGGCCCTGGATCACGGCGAGTTTTTAAAACAAGAGGTTCACTGTCATCAGTCGGCTAGGTGGGGGCTGAGGGATCCCCTCCCTAGCCCCAGCCCTCCCCCCCTGCCCACCTGAGCCTTTCTCCCAGGGCCCTCCACAGAAGAGCCCTCTCACTGTCCAGGCGGCTTTTAGCTGTGCCTTTCCCCAAACCTGGGAGGGGACTGTGGCCGCTGTGCTCCTCTGCAGGCCCTCAGCGGCTTCGCAGGAGAATGGGAGCAGCTGAGTAACCCTGCCTCCACTTACCGCTTCCCACCCTCCCTTTCTCTCCTCCTCAGCCCTCCTCAGCCCATTGCTCCCGGACTGCCTTCACCGGGAGCACTAACACTAGCACTTCTGGGGGACACTGAGCTCCGGGGCAGGAGAGTCCCAGAGCCCGGCGGGTGACCCCGGGCCACGTGACTCCACATCCTGCAGGCTTCTCTGCCGCAGGGGGCAAGGGGGGTGGGGTGAGTCTCAGGCCCTCCTCCCTGCTCTGCCTGGTAATTACTGTTTCTGGCTGGAGGGGTTCCTTGGTGGGGCCCCATGGGAGGGAGGTAATTACATCCCTTTCAGACACCGTAGTCAGCAGCTCCCTGTCAGTCCCTGTAACTCAGTCTTGCTCTGACTTGTGCCCCTTCCCCAGCCCCAGGCCAGGGGCTTAGACAGTTGGATTGGATTTATGTTTCTTTCCCTTTGGTTGGTCCTTCTGGTTGCATCCGGCTAGACCCTCCCTCACTGTGTGCCCATCAGTTCTGTTTATTCGGGCAAATGGGTGCCCTCGGTCCTGGGTCGGGGCCCAGGGGAGGGAGAGCTTGCAGATGCTTCTCTACTGGCCCCACCCAGCTATTAAGAAAAGTTGCACCCACTGAGCTGTGGGATCTGAGCCTGGGCCTTCGCGTAGGGAGAGTTTTCCTGCCGTCATGTACCTCTTTATTCCAACTCCCTGCCCGCTCCCATGGCCCCCAGTCTTGTCCGGGCTGCTGGGAGTCTCATGGGGCCAGTCTCATGCACGCACATGTGCGCACACACACCCAGCTGAAACGTCTCAGGGACTCCCTGTGGCTTTTAGGAGAAAGGCAGAACCTTGTGTCATGGCTCCCGAGGCCCTGCAGGGTCCGCCCTGACCCCTCCCCCGCCCGATCTCTCCCTCTCTCCAACCCACTCGGGCCTTCCTTCTGTTCTCCCTGCTTACCGTATTGTCCATCATTCACAGGGCCTTTGCACAAGACCTCCCCCTTGTGTGGAACGCCCTTCTCCCACGCACCTTCACCCGGTCAGTTCTTACTTGTCCTTTTAGACTTTCAGGCCAACCATCCCCACTCCAGAGGGGCCCTGCCCAGCCCTCTAGTAAAGCACGGTCCCCGGGGTCATGTGGCTCCCTCCACTTTGCCTTCAGAACCCTTGTGTAGTTGGTGATCGGAGCTGCATTGGGGATTTTCTTCCTACTGGTCTTGCTCGTTGGACTGGAGACTGCACGGCAGCAGGGCCGCTCTGTGGTCTCTCTGTGACATCTCTTCCCGCCACACTGTGTCCCTTGTGCCACGCGTGGGGTCTCGTGAACGGGTTGCTAAAGGACTGTGTGAGCAGGCTCTCCTCACCTGTGTGACACTGGACGTCGTCTCCACAAGCCTCCCACGCCCCTGCCCCTTTGGCTGAGAGTGCGACCGCCACTCCTGAGCTCCCGGTGGGCCGCCCGGTGCCCCTGCCCCACCTTTCTTCTCATGCACATCACCTGGAGGAAGAGTCTGACTTAATCTTAGATTCTTCCTTTTCACCAACCTCCATGGCCCCCTGCTGCTGCCTGGGGGGACCACACTTGGGCTGGCCTGAGAGGTGGGAGCACCAGGCCCCCACAGAAGACGTTGTTTGCTCGGGGACAGGGCACTCGGCTGTGGCGTTCGGTCCGGCCGGGCTGGGGAGAGCTGCAGCACTCAGCCTGCCGTAGAGTGGGGTGCTCCGTCCTCCGCAGCCTCGGCCTCCGAACTAGGAGCGCGCTGTTGGCTGTGTAGCTGGGGGGACGCCCTTAACCTGAGAGCGCGTCCTGCGAGGCCGCCGCTGCAGGCTCTTGCCGGTTAAACTGCCCCTGATGGCCCTGTCTCCCTCCATTCTCTTCACAAGTACCAATAAAAGGGACAGGGGTTCCCCGTTTTTCTGATGTTGGGGGAGGGGCTCAGTGAGTACCGGGGGGCTTAGAGGCGGCCTGCGCGTCGGCTCTTCCCAGCATCGCTATGGTCCTCAAGAGCTGCCGTTTTCTTGCTCAGCTCCTCGCCGCACACCTCAGCCCAGCCCGTGGGCCCGCTCAGAGCACGACTCAGGTGCCATTCCCTTCATATGGGGGGTCGAGGGCTACTGAACTCACCCCAGGGTCCGCCCTGCCAGCCCCTGGAAGCCCTTGACCTTCCTCGGCGGGCTTCCGTGCTTCTCTCCTGGGATCCCTGGCAGCCCTAACAGGCTTCTCTGATCTGGGGGCCCTGTGCGGCTCAGAGAGGTGAGAGGCAGTGCCAGGGGGAGGGCTTGCTCCCTGGGGGCAGCAGTGCGGCCCATCTCAGGGAGAACGCAAACCAAATCCACCTGCTGTTCCTCTTTGCCCCTCCCCATCTGGACAGGTCCCTGGATGGCCGCCTGCAGGTGTCGCATCGGAAGGGGCTTCCCCATGTCATCTACTGCCGCCTGTGGCGATGGCCCGACCTGCACAGCCACCATGAGCTGCGGGCCATGGAGCTGTGTGAGTTCGCCTTCAACATGAAGAAGGACGAGGTCTGCGTGAACCCCTACCACTATCAGAGGGTAGAGACCCCAGGTAGGTGCTCCCCGTCCGGGGATCTGCAGCTGCGAGCCTGACCTCTCGTTCCCCTTCCCGGGGTGGGCCCGCCGTGCCTGTGTGCATGTGTGAGGGCGGGCAGTGCTTGGAGGGCTTGGGGGCCAGCCCGGCCGTGACACTGACCCGCCTCTGCTCTTCCGGACAGTTCTACCTCCTGTGCTCGTCCCCCGCCACACAGAGATCCCGGCCGAGTTCCCCCCGCTGGACGACTACAGCCATTCCATCCCTGAGAACACTAACTTCCCCGCAGGCATCGAGCCCCAGAGCAATATTCCAGGTAGGCCCCAGGGTGTGCAGGCCGCCAGGAAGCCGGGGCCCCAGGGGCCCCAGCCCTCATCCCCGCCACCCCCTGCGGCTCTCCTGGCCCTCCTCAGGCCCGTCCCCCCTCCGCACACAGCGCTGGCCCAAGGGCCCCTGACTCAGAACCGCACACCCATTGGGAGAGGACCCGTGGCCTTGGCTCCCCGCTCACTAATGACGCTTTTCTTGGCACGGAGGAGCGGCGGCGTGACCCTTCCGCCCGGGCTCGCTGCAGTCATTTATTTTGGAAGCGGAAATAGCAACGCTGTGTTTCTTTCACCGCCCTCGCTGCCGAGGCTGGAGTTTGGGCAGCATCCCCCGATGGTCTGGGGGCCAGCAGAGCCTTCGGGGAGCTGAGGGCCAGGCACCAGTGTGGGAGAACCGGCCCCTAAGTAAGTAAGCCTGGAGCGGGGCTGCAGCCTGGGGCAGGGCTGAGGCCCCTCGTGCAGTTTTTACTGTGAGGGGAGAAAGTGGGTCCAGCTGTCAGAGGGCAGATGTTTTTAGAAGCCCCTCATTTACATGCAAATAAGGTGTGAATCACCAGCACCAGGCGTCCAGGAAAACTGCTCGGTGGTGCTTGGGCGGGTCCGGCCAGGAACTTGCCGCCAGCCTTTCGGAGCTCTCTGATTTGGACGAGCCTCTCAGCCTGAGGGCGCTGTGCTGAGGTTGACCACAGGCCTGGGCGCAGGGGCAGGGCGCGTTCTGAGAGGCCCCTTTACAGACCCAGGCCTTCACAGGTGGCCCTGGTCTCCGGGGGTAGGTCCTGTGTTCACCGAGCAAACCTGAGAGAACTGAGTCACTATCTGGGATCATGCAGAGAACCAGATCGCAGGCGTCACTCTCATGGAACTTGTGGCCCCTAGGGAAGCCACGACATCCCCTAAAGGGACGCCGAGAGCAAGGTGTCCGTGCAGGAGCACAGAGTGGATTAAAAGGGCAGCCTGAGGCCGTTGTCCCTGGGAGGATAGAGCTGGGCAAGTCTGAGGCAGGCCCACAGGCTCCAGAGGGGTGGCCTACACCTGACCTTCCAGGGTGCGGAGCGCTCGGCCCGGCAGAGGCTCTCGGCACAGACACGTCAGTCTCGGGAGTCAGGCCACGTGAACCGAGGTGGTCGCGATCCAGTCGAGGAGCCAGGGGTCCAAGGGCATGAGGACTGTTGGATCCAGGAGCTGGTGCCCTTGCCCCACGACCCAGCGTTCCTCCAGCCCCGCCGTGGGCAGAGCGGCGTTACCGTGTGATGGGTGCAGCAGGGTTCTCCGAGCCAAACTGTGGAGGCCGTTTAATGAACCAGCTTCCTTCTGATTACCAGAAACCCCGCCCCCTGGCTACCTGAGTGAAGATGGAGAGACCAGCGACCACCAGATGAACCACAGCATGGATGCAGGTCAGCGTCTTAATCCTCCACGAGTGCCTGCCTCTCCTCCGTCCTTCCGTCCTTCCGTCCTTCCGTCCCTCCGTCCCTCCCTCCCTCCCTCCCTCCCTCACTCCCTCCAGCATCCTCAGAGCAGCCTCCAGTGTGGCCAGTACTGGGGGTAGAGGAGGAGGCCGAGCCACTCCCAGTTTGGGAGGGAGGCAGCCGGCAGTTATCTGCCCGGACACAAGGAAGGACTGCCTGGGGAGGAGGGGTTGGGGCAGAGCAGTGCCTCACAGCGTAGATGTGTCTTAAGTTGAGTCTTAGAGATGGGTAGGTGTTGGTCGAGCCATCAGGGCCGGCAAAGGGTATGCCAGGCAGCTCGAGCCATGGGGCACGTGGGCAGGACAGCGTGGTTCCTTCCCGGGACGGGGAGAGCGCAGTGTGGCTGGAGAGCGGGAGAGCTAGGAAGACTGTCATTCGGGGCCTTGGGTATGGCCGGGAGTCCGGGGCCTTCGGCAGAGTCTGTGCCCCGGAGGTGGTTCAGGAGACCCGCACGGAGGCGGGGTCTTTGTGGGGCACTTGTGGCAGTGACCAAACGTGACCCTGCCGCGAGGTGTTCCTGCCACGGGGGACCCAGCCCTGCTGCCGCCAGCCTCATCTCCAGACGGTCCCGCGTCATTTGTTACGGGACCACATTGCCTCCAGACCAGCTCCACACCAAGCTGGCTCCTGGAACCGAACCCCGGCTGCCACCTAGAATGTGCGTGTGTGGTGTGTGCGGTGGGTGAGGAGGAGGGGCCGAGCGTGATGTTCCGTCCCGGTGAGCGCAGGCTTGCCTGGTCCGTGGGGAGCCAGACGCACGAGGCAGAGCCCCCCGCCCTGGTGCAAGGCCCAGGAGAGGGTGTGCGGTTCCCACGAGAAGCATGAAGGAGACGTGCCTGTTCACCGTAACCCCAGGTGCTTGATACCTAGCCGGGCATTGTGGCACGTGGGGTAGCACCCCC
Source organism: Spilogale gracilis (assembly GCA_004023965.1). NCBI lineage: Eukaryota > Metazoa > Chordata > Mammalia > Carnivora > Mephitidae > Spilogale > Spilogale gracilis. The sequence goes on along the minus strand of PITA01004994.1, from coordinate 27,576 downwards.
CCCCCCACGAGGGGCGGACGGCGGGAACCCAGAGGGAAGGCATTGAAGGCTTCCTGGACTTGGGGCCAAGCGGCCCCTGCAAGCTCGAAGCTCTGAGATGGCACGAGAGCCGGCCGGCTGAGCAGCACCTCTCCAGCCACCGCTGGCTTCTCTCTCTCCCTTGTAGCCCCTCCTTGCTCTGCTTCCTATGCGTGGAATGATTACTATTGTCAGAGAAAACTGACCAAAGGGTCCAGATACCGAATAAGCAGCCCGTCCCCTTTCCCAGCTCAGCTCTCCTTTTTTGCCCCTTCTCCACCCTCCTTTCTGCCCCCTTCTCTCCGTGCCCTCTTCTCTCTTCCCCACCCGGTGGGTGGGGCCTCCAGGTGACCTGTTCTTGACTCAGCTTTGGACTTGGAAAGCGGTCGAGTTGCGTCTTGGCGGCTGAGATGTGCCAGCATATTAGCTGGGACCTGAGGACCCCCTCCCAGGCCAGGCCTGCCCTCCGGCCTTCTTGATTTGGGCCAAACAGGAAACCAGCTTTCATGGTGCACCTACTGTATGCCAGGCCTGGTGCAGCCATCTGTGTGCGCACGCGACCCTTCCCGTCTACAGATCACAGGGGATGGTATCATCCCCATTTTATACCTGAAGGGGGGAAAAATCAAGGCTCAAAGAGGTTAAACCACTTTGCTAGTAAAATCCCTCCAGCTGATACATTGGGACTCCGGGGCCAGTTCCGAAGCTCTGCCTCTTCCCAGATCCTCCTACATCCCCTGATGGGTTGGGCTGTGGAGGAGGAAGAGAAGCCCGTGGCTCATCGTCATCCCCGAGGAGGTTACAGCGGGTTGGGGAGCAGGACCAGACCCCCAGTAATAGCTCAAGGCACCTCTGCAGCAGACTGGCAGGTCAGCGGGCGCGCGCCTCCCCGAGGGTTCTTTCTGCGCCCCTAACCCTATGGGCCTCTGGGTGTGGGGACACGGGGATGAGCCAGATTGCTCTGTGGCCAGGCGCTGCTTGGTACTTCTGAAGGCTGATGCCATGCGGTTTTCTCTTCTGGGAGAGAGTGTGGAGAGAAGGGAGCAGGGCAGGAGGAAGGGGACGAGTTTGGGCAGTGTCATGCCTCACTGCTGCTGTCGCTCTGGTTGTAGAGCTGTGGCATGTCTGAAACAGCTTGCTGCATTTCCTGAGACCTGGGGAAGGGGCTGTATTTGGGACGGGCAGCTGTGGGCCTCTCTGGGCAGGGGGCGAGCCGTGCTGCTGGGTTTTCCTGGGGGGCGCAGTGGCCAGGGAGCTCTGTGCCCGGCGCTGCAGACTTGGTCAGGACCCTCACACTGCTGAGTCCTGGGAGAGACCGCTGAGCTTATCCGATTGTCCATTTGTGCCACCGGTAAAGACTGGGACCCAGGGACGGAAAGTTGAGCAAGGACACGGGCTCAGAGCTGCTTCTGGGCCTCGGAGGCCCCCCTCCCCCCAGGTTATCTTTCTGCTCTGTTGAGCTGCCCCATCTTGATGCTGGCATTCAGTGATTCAGCTCCTAAGCCAAGAATGTTCTATTAGTTCTCACGACTGTGTCTCACCTCACAGGTTCTCCAAACCTATCCCCGAATCCGATGTCCCCAGCACACAATAATTTGGGTAAGTATCTCCTCAACCCTGGGGCTGTTACTGTCTCCAGCTGTCGCCCTGGCTGGTGGCCGGTGTGGGGAGGGCCCTGACGGTGAGGCTCCCCACCCCCGTCATCGGAGCTCAGCTCATCGGGTTTCCGGTTACAGTGATTCTGGGGTCACCCACACAACAGGGTAACCTGAGAGCCAGGAAAGAGGCGGCCGCGCTGGTTTTGTATTTGCCCTGGGTGGCAGTCAGATGTGAGTGAATGAAAATCCCCCAGACCTTGTGCTCAGGAGCCGAGAAGCCGTGGTCGGCCAAGCACTCGTGTGTGCGGTTGCCTGCAGAGCCACGGGCGGCAATAGGGGCTCCGGCCCGCTGACTTCTGTCCGCTGGTCTTGAGAGACACTTCGGATTTTATCTGAGTAGTTCATCTTATAGTTAGGTACTTTTTCGTTATATTCATTTTTTTAAAGCTTAATTTTTAAAAGATTCTATCTGTCAGAATGGGTGGGGAGGGGGAGAGGGAACACAAGCAGGGGGCAGGGCAGAGGGAGAAGCAGACTTCCCGCCTGACACGGGCCCTAGGGCTCTAGGATCGAGACCTGCGGTGAAGGCAGGCGCTTAACAACTGAGCCACCCAGGCATCCCATGTCCCTTTTATTTGAAACAGCAAGATACAAGGCAGTGCTGGGGGTGCAGGTAGGCGACGCACAATCGCCCATCATCCCCCCCCCTTCCAGGCTGGTCTTGTTTTCTTGTGGTCCTCCTGACATTTGTGGGTTCGGCATCTATAGTTGTGCCTCACCTGTGGCGATCACAGTGTCCACCTTTTTTTTTTTTTTCATTCTTCTTGTTACTTTGTGAAGGCCTATCCGTACTTAGATGCCCCCTCTCTCCTTTTGCCTTGTCTCGGGATGTCGTGGGGCAGCTGGACCGCTTCCGGGCTCCAGGCACGGCGCTCAGCTCTCGGCAGGGCCTGCCGGAGGGCTCGGGGCAAATGGTACATCCACTGTGTCTTTACTGAGGGGCTTTTAAAGATATACGTGCTGGTCTGGTAGTTCTGAAAAAATGTGAGTTCGATTTCGTTTGGGCCTTGGCTCCTGGGGTTTGGTTTGTGGCTCCGGGAAAGGAAGAGTTAATATCCAAGTTGGGTGAATGGGGTCGGGGTTGGTCTGGCTTTTCCTCCCAGTTGTTTCCAGTCCCTGACTGATTGCATCAGATGAAGAAAAGCATGTAGAACGTGGGGAGATGCCGGAAACCCTTCACCCAGGCTGACAAGCGGGCAGCGTGACGTTGGTGAATCTGTTCTAACATCTTTGTAAAATAATATCACTGCGAGTGTTGGGCTTTGCCGACAGAAGGTCACATTCCTGGTGTGAAAGGACTGAGTTATTAAAAACAAACTCTGAAGGCTAGAAGCTGTGTTAACACGCGAGAAATTAATAAGCCGGGTCTGTGAACTCGACTCTGGGTCTCCAGCTTTTGTGGTTAGTTGCTTTAAACTTCATTTGGGGGCCGGTTTACCCCCCCACCCCACCCCTTGGCCCCAGCAGCCCCGTGAGGCCCCAGAGCCCGGGGCAGGCCCTTGCCTTGGAAGTTGTGGAGCTTGCTGGGAGTACCCTTCTAGACTGGGGGGACCAGGACAACAGGATGGTTTCTGAACTTGGACCAGGGACAGGGGTGTCCCGCTGACTCAGTTCTCCCTCCCTGCTGCCCCATTCTTCAGGCCCCTTGTCTGAGGGCTGAGTGCTTAGGTCATTTCTCCAAAGGAAGGACCAGCCCCCGAGCCAGGTGGGGGGAGAGTGGGCGCCAGCTGCTGGGAACACGGGGGGTGGCGGGGGCGGGATTGTGCTGAGACAGCAGTGCTCCCTCTCCACTTTCGAGGCCCCAAAACCCCTCCACCTTCACCCCTTCAAAACTACCGGCTTCATCCCCACCCAGAAAATCTCAGACTCCTGGCCTCCTCGCCGGAAGGGATGGATGACGTGATGACGATGACGAACCTTTCTAGACAACTTCGTGTTGTTTGGCGCGCTTCGTGCGTGTTAACCCAGAGCTCGGGCCCACTGCGTGAGATGGCGGTGTTAGAGTTTCTCACTCTCCTGATTAGGAAGCAGGCGGCTCACCTCGCTTCGGCCGAGTCGCACTGTTCGTCAGTGGAGAAGCTTTGAACTGAGGTCTGTGGGATCCACGGCACATGCTTCTGTCTACAGCAGGACCGGGGGTGGGAACCCTGTCCTCCAGCCTGTCTCTTCCTTCCTCGTTGATGCCCAGGAACTTCCTGGCAGCCCAGGCTGAGGAATCACAGACCCCACCAGCAAGATGCTATGGCCTTGTGGGGAATCAATAAGACAGGAGTAAATGTAATTATAAAACCAGAAGTAGGTGCAGTTGAAATAGCCAGAGGGTCCAAAGGAGGCCGTGGTGGCGTCTGGTGGGACCTGCCTCTAGGCTGGCCCGTCCCCCTGTAGAATTGGTTCGGTCAGCTCTGCTACGTTCCTAGTACGTGCTGATGCTGGGGTCCGTGTGGACGTTCACCGTTTGACGGGAGTAGCAGGGAGGGGTCTGTGTCCCCCCGTGAGACGTTATGCCAGGTGCCAAAGGAGCAGGCTGAAGAAGAACCGTGTAGGCCAAGGGGGAAAGTGCTGGATCACTTAGGAAGACCTCACAGTCATGGTGACAGATGCGAACCGGCCCCAGGAGGACAGGTGGGACACTGAGAGGCAGAGGAGGAGGGAAGGACATCGCCGGTAGAGGGAAGGGCATGAGAGGGGAGGGTGAGCTCAGAGGACTGCCACTGTTGTGGTTGGTTGGCATGAGGGGGGCAGAGGAGGCTGACGAGGCTGTGGAGCCCGAGCAAGGAGCCGTGAATGTGACCGTCAGTGATTCTCTTGCCTACACATGACGTCACTGGGGGACAAGTGCTTGGCTATCAGAGGACAGCTTCATAGAGATTACCCTGCCCACTGTATGGAAGTCAAGGTCAAGGGAAATGCTGGTGGACAGACTGCAGCCCCGGGAAGGCGGCAGTGTTGCCGATGCCTACCTGTGCCCAGGAGGCAGCCGGGCCGGGAAGCCATGAGCCTGTGGGCAGCCTTTCCCAAAGTGGGCTCAGGGAGTTTGGAAAGCCTGGGCTGTGGCGCCCTCCCCCCACCCCCACCCCGGCACCCGGCGCACTCACGTGGTAAGGCCTCTGAGCCATCCTGTGCAAGGGAGGCCTGCTGGCTGGAGCCTTTTGCCCATGCATCTGAGTGCTGTGGCAGCTTTGCTCATAACCTGTCGACCTTCTGTAGGCTCTCACCCTGGAAACAGAGGTTCAGCTGAAGTCCTGGGAGTGGATGCATTGGGAGGGGCCAGAGAGAAGGCCACAGAGGGACTGACGGGGCCCCGTGGGAGGGAGGAGGTTGGCCAAGGGTCAGGGGAGGCTGCACCCGGCCGCCAGAGGGGTGGGAGGCCAGGGGGCAGTTCGGAGGGAGAGGCCTCGAGGTGATGTTGTGAATTCAGGGACACCCTCAGAGTACTTGTGGGGAGAGGCGGGGGCTGAGGTCGGGCAGGGCAAGTGAAAGGCAAAATGACAGCAGAGAAGGATGGGGACATCTCAGGACACTGGATTATTTCCTGCAAAGAAATCACGCGGGAAGAGAGGAAACAGAGGACATCTGGCTCGCTCCTCATTTCCTTCCTGCTTCAGGCAAGAGACTGAGGCTCCTGCCCCGGCGAGGCCACTTCTGGTGCCATGGGGCGGGACCCAGAGGAGTGACTGCAGGCCAGTTCAGCTCCTTGTCAGAGGAGGCTCTGGGGAGAGCCGGCAGCCGGTCTTGCAGGGAAGGGATGTGAGCAGGTGACGAGCCTGCGCTTACACGTCCTACTGGATGAGTCGCCTGGGCTTTCCCAAGCCCTGACGTCAAGGATTGGGCCGAATGGAGAGGAAGGAGGCACGTGGAAAGGGGAAAAAGATAAGGAGGTGGGCCGGGCCGGTGAGTAAGTGGTTCTTGGTCTTAGAGAGACATTTGGGGAGGGGTCTTGACTGAGGGAAACGAGGTACCAGGGAGTGCCCCCGGGGCTCCTGGAGTCGGAGCAGGTGACCGTGTTCCCAGAGCGCCTCGAGTGGGAGCGCTCCTCCTCTCCGGCCGGGCGCAGGGCCGCGGGAAGAGTGTGGCTTCTTCCTCGAGAGAGGCCAGGCTCTGGGTGACAGCCTGCCTAGTTCCAGGTGTCTTCACGCTGCCACACGAGGAGACCTGCTGCGGTCTCATGGGGCTCTGATCTCCTGTAAGCTTAAGAAACTACAGGTGTCTCGGGGCGCCTGGGTGGCTCAGTTGGTTGGGCGACTGCCTTCGGCTCAGGTCATGGTCCCGGAGACCCGGGATCGAGCCCCACATCGGGCTCCCTGCTCGGCGGGAAGCCTGCTTCTCCCTCTCACTCCCCCTGCTGTGTTCCCTCTCTCGCTCTGTTTCTCTGTGTCAAATAAATAAAATCTTTAAAAAGAAAGAAAAATTACAGGCATCTTGATGACAGCAGGGCCCAGCCAGAGGGTCTGGCCCCCAGACTCTGCACCTGGTCTTGGCTGCAGCAGACCTTCCTAGGCTGGAAGAGCGGGGGCAGGGGGGCTGCTCTCCGTGTACCCTCGGCTTTGTCGTCCTCCCCCTTAAGGAGCTAGGTTGGAACTGGGGCTCTGGGTGCAGGGAGCCTGCTGTCCTGGGCCTATAGGAAATAACCCTCAGGGACACGAGTGGCTCCGACGCACAGAATGGTGAGGGAATGTTCCAGAGCCACATGAGCTGGGGCCAAGGGGCTGAGCCTGAGCCGATGAGGGGTGGGCAGCCCAGGCAGCGGGGACGGCAGGGACTGAGCCAGGACCGTGGGCGTGCCTGGGGACTGGAGTGTGGCATCTCCAGGACCGGAGGTCATGCTGCCTTCCACAGGAGAGGAGAAGGGCCTAGGCGAGGGCAGTTCGGTCACGTCCTGACCTGTTAGCCTTTGCGGCCCCGGTGCTTTGCCTGCTCCCTGCTTTTAATCCATCGTAGAGAATTAATTTCCCCCCTGCTGTCCCCCCTCCTTTTCCTTTACCGGATTTGGATCTCTTGCACGTGTTTTTAATAGGTATCCCTTAATCCAAGTGTTGCCTTCTGGGTTTTATTCTGTTTTCTTTTCCTTAAACAAAACAGAAAGTCCATGCCAGCTTGGGATAGGGCTTAAAAGTGAAGCCTGCCAGCGCCGTCAGGCTGGCAGGGGGCCAGCCGCGAATTAAGTGCCCCATGCCACTGGAGAAGTCTGGCCAGTACCACACCGGTGGGGGCAGGGAGGGTCCTGCGTCTCCAACGCCTGTGCTCCGGGAAGAGCAATGAGCCCGATGCCGCAGTCTGGCCAGGAACAGGGCCTTGCACAGGGGTGGCCTTGGGCACGTGCCATCGTCTGGCATGCCAGGTGTGCCAAGTCTCTGGCCTGAAGCAGCAGAACCACTGTCAGAAAGGCAGGTGCCCTTAGCCCTGGCGTGTCATTCTCCCAGAGGAGCCTCTGAGTGGCATGTGTTCAGGTCCTTTGTAAGGAATAAGCTTATGCAAAATGGCTTCTGCATTTGTTGGAAGGCTCCTGGAATCCAGGCTGGCTGGCTTGATGGATGTGGGAGGAGAGGTTGCCCCCTGATTTCTTAAGATTTCTTTTGAGACTTAGGGCCAGCGCAAGCTTTGATTCCCCTGCAGCACTTGCCAGCATTGTCTGGGCACAACCAGAGCCATGTAGTATATGATGTTCCCTTTTTGCCTTGTCTGCCAGGGAGCTCAGAGCTCTGAACGCTCGCTCAGTAGCTAGAACCCATGGTTTTCCTGTTTACAGCGTTCTTTTCCAGGGTCCTGACTTTTTATTTCTCTCCTACTTAACCGTGGTATAGATAAGTCTTTGGGTGGGGGAAAAAAATGAGGACATACATGCTGTTTAGAAATACGTCTCCATTCAAGGCAGAACCCGGAGGTGGTGAGTGTATGTTTTGGTCTGCAGCTCCCCTTGCAGAAGTTCCTTGAGGGGGGACAGTGGGGAAAGGCACGGCTCGGTCTTAGTCGTTTCTGGAAACTTGTGACTCTGTGGCTGGGGGCACTGCCCCAGGTCAGTCCCGGTTCCGAAAATAGGCCAGCGCATCCCAACAGCACTCGGGAAAATGGTACCCTTCAGACGCTGCCTTGGCTTGACTGCCCTGCCCCCACTCCCCCCCCACTAGCATCCCCTGAATTATGTGTCAGGCTGCCGAGTGCAGCGTTTTCCACCACACTGTCCAGTGTGTATCTGTAAGTTGCAGGGATGTTTGGATAAGGGCTCAGATCTGCTTGGGGGGCCTCTGGGGCCAGGACCCCAAGCCTGGCTGTTTCTGAGATGCCTCAACGCCCACATTTCTCCTGAGTGCTTCTGGCACCGTGTCACCCAATGGGTGGCCTGTGGCTTTTTTTCTTTTGATGGGTAGGCTGTGCCACAGTTCCTGGGAGCCAGGCTCTCTCTCTCTCCTGTCTGGCCGAAGCCCAGGGGTGCTGGAAGGCTTGTGCCTTGGGGTGAGGACTCTGTTCTGTACTTTGCCAGGGAAGCCGGGGCCAGCACAGAGCAGCCTCTCCAGGCTCACCCCGGCCAGATGCACCGTGACCTAGACGGTCTGCACTAGACGTCTTCCAGTAAAGCCGCAGTGGCCGTCCAGGCCGAGACTGCTCACGCAGCAAGGCCGGCAGGACCTGTCCCTGGGTTCCGGTGCTCGGCAGCCCCCACTCAGGACCTCGCCTCGGACATGTTGCCCGACCCCTTGGAGTGCTTGGATTAATAATTTCTTGGGCTTTTTATTTTTTTTTAAGGTCTCCAAAGCAACATAGCTCACATTTTAGTGACTACATTGTTTAGAATATAGCTTATCTCATTGGAATGTTGAAACTCCGAGCGACGCCAGAGCCGGACGTAGCCCATGTGGCTCAGCCTGACCTCTAGGGCCCAGGCCACAAGCCGTGGTTGCCCCTGCCCCGTCACTCCTCCCTCCCTCGTTAAAAGTAGCTTTGATCCCCTGCCCTCTCTCATCTTCCCTCCCGCCTCCCTGGGAAGAGAGGGAGGGGCGAGGACGCTTTGCCTCCCCTGCAGCCAGGAGCAGGATGTACTCAGGTTCACGTGCACCCCCAGCTCTGTTGTCTGCAGCACTTATGGAGTGCTTGCTGCATGCCCTGCACTTGCGGGATTTCTCCCGGTCCATCCGCAGACGGCTCTCGGAGCTGGGTCTGCCCACCGTCACACAGCCGGCCCGGGTCCGAGCGCAGGGTGCGTTCTGGGCCGCGTGGCGTTAAAGCCCGTGCTGTAGGACCGAGCTGAACCTCGACGGCCATGGTTTTCACCCAGGGGCTCTCCTGCCCCTTCAAAGACAGCTGGCAGTGTCTGGAGGGCTTTGTCCCTGTCCCAGCTGGGGTGGGAGCAAGGGGTGTGTGCCCCTGGCATTGAGTGGGTGCTGCCAGCCTCCCTGTAATGGACGGGGCTTCCCTCCCGCACCCCAGTCCGAGGATCACTCGGCCCAAGATGGTGATGCCAGGGCGGGGAGGCTGCTCTAAGGGCCCTGGCCCTCTTGCTGATGCTGCGGGCAGGCATGTGACTGATCTGCCGCTCCTCACACTCGGGCAGGCGTTTTCCTTCCCCTGACACGGGATCGCAGGCAGAGACCCCACAAGTGGACCTGCACCCTTCGCCCTGCAGGCCCCTCCCAGAACAGCTTCTGATTTTGTTTTCTTTTTCCTCTTGCGTTTCACACGCTTCCAAAGACCTGGTGAGCAGAGTTCACGGTGGGTTGGCACTCCAGGCAGTGAGCAGGGGTCTCTGCCAGGGCCGGCAGCTGGCACGGTGAGCCCTTCCTGTCCCTTGTACCAGCCTGAAGTACCCAGGGGGCTCCAGGCATATTTAACAGCCAGAGTGAGCAGCCAGGCTGGAGGTCCAAGACGGAGGAGTGAGAAGGGGCAGGGGCTCCCTGGTTCTCCGAGGAGGCGGCGGATTGAAGTAGGCAGCGAGCTGGATCAGTGCGGTACTCCAGCCCGTGTCGGGGCCGTGCGGGACGGGGGCGGCTGGTCGAGGCTGGACGGGAGTGCTGGAGGGTCCTGCTAGGACACTGTGCCACTGATGCCAGGGAGGTGAGGGAGTCTCAGGAAAGGTGATGGGGGATCCTGTAAGGGCAAACCTCTCTTTCAGGGATTCCCAACTCTTACTAGAAAGAGAACCAATGTCTCCCAAGATGGCAGTTTTGCCCTCAGGAGCCCTCGGCTGAGAGTGCAGGACAGAGTTTCTTTTCGGTGACTTTGTGTCTTAGCTACCCCGACAGCACGTGGAAACATCTGGAAGACAGTTTCTCTAATAAGAGCTGCGGTCCCCTCTGTAGACGGAGCCTGTGTGGTCAGAGGCCCGGCGCATGGCCACCCCGGGCTGCAGCAGCCTTGCCATCTTGCAGCCTCGGACGCTGAGGCTCGGCAGGCTGGGAGTGCCCACGACCAGGCAGAACCACAAGGTGAAAGCCCTTGGAGGCCGAGATCACCGTGGGTCACTCTGGGAGAGAGGCCATATGGGCGGCTTGGCTGCCCCCCGGGGAACCCGCCGGGCCGGGCAGCGGGCCTGCCCAGGTGCTCGGTGGTGCTTAGCCCCCCTGACGACGGCTCCCACCCAGGGCCGGCCGCGCAGGACGGGGCCTCTACGCGCTAAGACAAGATGACAGCGGCAGGGCTGGCGGACGGCTTTCCAGGCACTAGAGTAGTTGAGCGCATTGGCTCCTGCAAGTTTCATACGAGGCACGAGGTTTGCGGGTTGTTGACACCCTTGGAGAGGCATAGAAATAGCCTTTTGGGGCGACCTTGGGGCCCCTGACCCAGTAGCCCGGCCTGTCTCCCCAGACCTGCAGCCCGTCACCTACTGCGAGCCGGCCTTCTGGTGTTCCATCTCCTACTATGAGCTGAACCAGCGCGTTGGGGAGACATTCCACGCCTCGCAGCCCTCCATGACCGTGGATGGCTTCACTGACCCCTCCAACTCGGAGCGCTTCTGCCTGGGGCTGCTCTCCAACGTCAACAGGAACGCGGCCGTGGAGCTCACACGGAGGCACATCGGTAAGGCGCCCCCTCCCCGCCCGCCCCTCCCCGCCCCCACTCCTGCTCCCCCCGGCCAGCCCCCAAACTCTGTATCGCCCTGTTTCGGGGCCAGACCAGAAGAGTTCACGTTGTTTGGTCGTTCCCATTGGGAACACAGATTAAGTCTGAAGAGGGGAAGCCGTGGAGGGAAACACTCACTTGAGGGGACAAGAATGGCTGATCTGTGAAAAGGGCAGCATATGTGATTACTTTAGGAAGCTTCCCCCTAAAGTACTGACTGCTAGGTGAATAGGTGGGCGGTGTTTGTCTTTAAGGAGTGATCTTTTATTTATTAAGTTCATATGTGATTATTCTAACCTGCCAGAACCTTCCAACACCCGGAATGTAGGAGACCACTTCATCCATGGAAGATGGAGTTGTATGTGTGTCACTTGGATAATCATAATTTTGGGACCCGAATCCCGCAGGAGGCCCTGGAGATGGTGTAATAGGGTAGCGTTAGCCCAGGGCCTCCGGCCTCCAGGGCGAACTCTGGAGCTGGGCAGGGCAGCCGTGGGTCCGGTCCTAAGTGAAGCAGAGCACCCTTGACCTTGTCCATATTATATCTTGGGTTTTCACGGAAGATTTCATTTGAAGAGAGGATTTTGTGGTTAAAAGATGAAAAGTTTGGAAGCCGTGGGTCTGGGCCTGGGTGCTCCTCTTCCAGGGGACAACCTGACGCCCAGGAGAGAGCAGAGCCTTGCCGAGGCCCCCTGTGGCTGTGACCCAGTCCGTGACAGACAGCCCCGGCCGCTGAGCCCGCAGCCTTACCACACGGCATCCGTATTTGTTTTCCTCTAAAAAAGATACAGATCCTGGGTGGTGGCCATAGGTGTTTATGTATTCTCCTTCTGCTTTTCTAGATTTCAAAAAGAGTGGTTCCGAAATTACCAAAACAGTTTTGTTCTTTTGGTTGGGGTCTTCCCATCCCTGCCTCTGGCCCTGCTCTTGGCTCACAACGCGGCGGCCCCTCCTTACGATGTTCTCCGAGTCTGCCTGCACCCCATGTGTCTGTGACACCGAGTCTAGTAGCAGTAAACCAAGAGGGAAGGGGCTCTGGGCCATCAGGGGACAAGGAGGCAGGAGAATTCCCAGGGGCCCCCTGGTTTCTATCCCACTTGACGTCGTGCCTGCAGAATCTGGCTCCATCTTCCAGCCCTCTGGGCCTCTTCCCCAGCAGCGGCAATGGAGGCTGTCCCGTGCCGGAGAAGAGAACCTCCCCGGGCTGAGAGCACAACTCACTGTGCGGTGTTTACGTAACTGTGCGGCCTGCAGAGCCAATTTAAAAATAATTTCTGTCCATCTGGAATGGATTTAAGAGATGGAGGAAAAGTGAATGATATAAACCTATGGAATGTTTTAGAAAACTGCACAGAGGGGAGAAGGGACAGGGGTGGCAGGAAGCCATCCCTGCCATGGAGGGCTCCCGGGACGTCTGCTGAATGAGTCTGTGTTGTAGCGGCCACCCCCGCTTAGCGGGCGCCCCCTGAGGTGTGCGTTAGTATCGTCCCAAGAGGCTGGGAAACTTGCTGTTGGCCGATGGCTCATCTGTGGCCGTCACAGAGACTTAAGCCCGTGCCCCTTCCCTGTGTCACATGCTGCCTTTAGCGTTAGGGACCCGGTGTCACCGCTACGCCCCCTGTGCGGGTTTAAGCTTGGGCCCTGGGTCCTGTCTGTCCGGTGAGGCTGGCGGGGAAGCTGCCGCTCGGCCCCCCGGGACCCCCGGCCCGTCTGACCCACGTCTCTCCAGGGCGAGGCGTGCGGCTCTACTACATCGGAGGGGAGGTCTTCGCGGAGTGCCTCAGCGACAGCGCCATCTTCGTCCAGTCTCCCAACTGTAACCAGCGCTATGGCTGGCACCCGGCCACCGTCTGCAAGATCCCGCCAGGTACGAGGGAGTTCTTCTTTTCTCCTCCTCCGTGCTTGTATTGCCAGCCTGGAGGGGCCGCACTGGGGGTTTTTCAGTGTCTCCCGCCCTCTCCTCCACCCTCTGGGGCGCAGACGCGGCCTCTGTTGGGTCTTTGATCCCTGGGTACCTGCTTGTTGCCCTCTGCATACAGAGGCGTAGGCATTATGCTTTCGTCCTTCATTTCACAAACTCATGTGGCCTGTGGGCGCCATGTCAGGTGCTTGAGGGAGACAGGGGTCCGGGAGGCCCTGCTGCCATCCCCAAAGACCCTACAGACCAGCTGAGTGCGCAAGACAACGGCACAAATGGGTCTAATACAAGGATGGGTACTAAGCACCAAGCAAGCTGTACCGATAGGGTGTGCTCAGAGCCAGAGAGAAAAACTCATTTAACTGTCGGGATGGATCAGGGAAGGCTTCATGGAGAAGGTGAGCAGGCCTTGAAGGCTGGTTGGCATTCGGCACAGGGTGACAGGGTGGGGACTGAGGGAACGGTATGGGCCGAGGCCTGGAGGTGATAGAGGGCAGGGCACATCTAGGTGGCACTCTGGCCGGAGAGGCCAGGTATGAGGCAGGAAATGTTTAGATAGCATGATGGGGCCAGGCCACAGAAGGGCGTGGGAAAGTTCTGCTTTGATGAATCCCACCTGTACTCCAAGAAAGGGCTGCACCCCAGAGGGTGTCTCGGATAGGGTCATGGCTACGCAGCAACATGGGCAGAGACAGACCCCCTCCGGACTTAAGAAACCAGGCGGAGAGCCGCGCCGGGGCCTGCTGCTCACAGGCTTGTGCTGCCGGCGGAGCGTGGGCTGTGACCGTCTGGTACCGTGTGTGGCACGTGTTTCCTCATCTTGGTAGCAGATGACAGCGGTGTGATGGGCTCTGGGCAGGGTCAGCTTAGCAGTGCAGAAGGTCAGAACAGCGCTCGCTGCTTCCCGTGCACTGTGCAGTTGTGTTCGCAGGGGACATCTCCAGCTTTGCTTTCTGTAGTCCTCTGCCCTTACCTGGCTCCTTGGGGGAGGAGACAAGCTCAGAGAGGGTAAGCCACCTGCCCCGAGGCACACGGCTGGGGGTGGCCGGCTTGAGCCTCAGACCATGGGAGCGCCAGGTGTGGTGCTCCTATGCTTCTCGGCCGGAGCCACTTGCTCCCGGGTGACCAGATGATGCCTTGGAGAAAAAGAGAACGGGAAGCTCAGTTGCGTTCCTGGCCGTGTGGCCGCCCCCTTCCCCCCCCTTCTGGGGAAGGCAGACCAGGCTGTGGTGGGGTTCCTTAGCTCATGGACCGTCAGAGCTGGGAGGACCTCTGGGGCCAGCCTCTCACTTTACAAAGGAGCCCCGGCTTATGGAGAGAAGGGGACCGGCCCGAGTCACACAGCAAGATTAGGAGTCCAATGTTGGCTATTGATGTCACCTTAGCCCACCTGTTGGGTATTTCCAGCATGTGCTGTTGCTGTTATTTTTCTGATTGACACGTTCCTGGCATGCAGGTGGTACGACTTCAAGAGATTTATTATCAACTGTATTTGGACCTGGCTTGGGTTTTACTGCCTGGAGAGTTAGATACACATCTTCATTTTGCTGCAAGTGTCACCCTGACCCAGCCCTGTGCCCAAAGGCCAAAATGTGGCCGGAGTCTCTTGCTCCTTCCTGGTCCCGGGAGGGTTCAGCAAGGAAGCCTGGGTGGAAGTGCCCCGGGGCCGGGCCCCGCCTCCTGGTGGCCAGCAGGCTGAGGCGTCTTTCATCGGGCCTGGTTCCCCGTCTGCGCTCAAGGGCGCCTGCTCCCTGGGGCTCGAGTCCCTTCTCTCTCTGGGCCCTGGAGCCCTGCCCAGGGCGAGGCCTGCCTCTCCAAGCCCTCTCGCGGCTGCCCGCCTGCTTGTCTTGCTCAGCACTCCCTGGCGCTGGGAGCTGGAGCTTCCAGGCCCGTTAACCCCCCAGGCGCCCGCTGCCGCTCTCCACGGAGCCGGGACGGCTTCCAGGGCAGGGCTGAGGGGGCCTGTCCCCAGCGGGGGCACGCCGAGTAACTGCGTGCCCCTTGAGCCGGGTCAGGCATGCCGTGCCGGAGGCCCCAGGGGCGGCTTCAGCCAGGAGCGGGGCACGGGACGCGTACACCTGTCCCCACGCGGTCTCTGCTCTCTCGGCAGGGTGCAACCTGAAGATCTTCAACAACCAGGAGTTTGCTGCCCTCCTGGCTCAGTCCGTCAACCAGGGCTTCGAGGCGGTGTACCAGCTGACGCGGATGTGCACCATCCGCATGAGCTTCGTCAAAGGCTGGGGAGCAGAGTACAGGTCAGGTGTGGGTGCCCCCTGTCCGGGCACGTGCGGCATAGGGGCCCTTCAGAGAGGAGCTGGGCCACCCTCGCCCCAGGGGGCAGAGACCAGGGAGCGGAGGCTGTGGCTACCGAGCCACACTGGTTAAGGAAAAGCCGGGCACCTTTTTCTCGAGCACCAGAAACGCCCGTCTTCTAGTTCTTCCTCACCCCCACCCGGGACGGGGACGCTGGCATCACCCACAAGGCACGGACGAGGGGACCACGGCCCAGGGAGGGAAAGTGACTTGCCTCAAGTCACATCGTTAGTGGAAAAGCTGAGCCTAGCCCTCTGCCTCTGGGCTCCTTCCTCCTTGTTCAATTTTGGGCAGACGGCTGTAGGACGACCCTCTCCGGAGGGCTGTTCTCTCTCCTCCTGGGGCTCCACCTTTGGCTCGGGTCACCATGAGGATCTTGGGTATTAAAACTGAGAGGCACATGGGAGAAGAGAAGATCTGGGTAGTCATAAAGGAACAGAGTTGAGCTGCTAGGAGAGTTTTTCAGAATTTCAGACAGTGGTTTCAAGTAGCCTGGCCGAGTGTCCCCGGGCTGCTGTGCTGAGTCTCTTGGGGCATTCTGGTTTGGGTTTGGCCAAACTGGTCCCTTTTCTTTCCACCCCTAGACGGGCGTGTGTGAGGGCCCGAGCCCCGCGCCCTCCTTGCCCCCAGCTCCTGTGGCCGACACAGAGGAGCCCGCACGTCAGCCTGGGCCAGCGCCATGCGAACGACTCCCCCCGTCTCTTCATTTTTCCACATGTCTGGAATCCATTGTTTTGTAGTCATCCTGCACCCGGGCCAGCCCATTTCAATATTGGCTCTGGGCCACCGTTTGTAATGAGATCCAGACGAGCATGACTTATGGAAAGTCAGATTCTCATTAGAGGATTTCGGTCCGTAAAGACCTATCTATTTACCGTATTTTAGCTGCTGTTCCCTTTATCTGCCCCCATGGGGCCCGGGAACACAGCACCTTGGTCCTAGGGGCGTCTCTGTGAAGTCCAGGACGAGTGACCAACTGAGCAATCAAAGTGGTCAGGCCTCTCAGGAGAACTTACAGCCCAGTCACGACAGCCCAAGAGCTTTTAGCCTGCCTTGTGGCCCTGGCTGAAATCATTTATGGGACCAGAGTGGAAGGTTACAAAATTAGTATTTTTCTTTCTGTGGGGGAAGGGGACTACTTGGATAGACCTCAATGGAAAAGACCCAGAGGACTGCAGTCAGGCACCTCACGTCAGAGAGGCACCCTGGGGTCCACAAGCCCATCTAGAAACCCCCACTGTGGCCCCCCGAGCAGGGAGTGCTGGGAAGAGGCCCCTCGGTGGCAGAAGCCTTTTCCTGGGGGCACTGTGTCACCACGTGGGACATGCTGCCAGCGCGTGGGGTCCTGGGCAGCCCCACAGAGCAGCCAGGCGGGTGGGTGCGGCCCCTTCCCAGAACAGTCTTGCCCTCCTTCTGCCTCTTGGGCCAAAGAGAGAGTAGGGTTTCATCCCTCCTGTGAGATGGCCAGAAGCCGGGGGGCCCTAGGCCTCTCACCTCCAGCTGGCACGAGTGCCTCGGGCCTCAGCAGATAGCCTTTGCTCATTGGAGGCCTGTGGGAGCTCGCCTGCGGGCTGCGTCATCAAGCAGCCCGAGTTTAGACGAAGCGCTTTGGGGAAAAGAAACGTGTGGTGTGCCTTGGTTTTTTCCAGTAATTGTTCCACGGCTCGCTCTGCTCGTAAGATTTTCCAAAATAAGGCCGTAGATGGGAATTATATCAGCACATTGGGAACTGATGGCATGTGGACTCCTTCGGCGCTTTGCAAAAAAACACCCCTCCGTCAGACAGACACACGTCATCAGGGCCTGCGGGACTGGACTTGGGGCTGGAGAGGAGGCCGCCCATTCAGGACACCCGAGACCCAGGGGGACCTCTGCTCAGGCTGGAAGCTCTCCACAGGGGGGCCTGTCGCAGCAATGGGCGGGCAAGTGAGGTACCCTGACATCTGCCTCACGTGTTTAACCCTCGAAGGGCTAATCCTTCCCCAGCAAGAGAACCTGATTTGCTCAAGGCTCTTCCTGGCCGGAGGAGTCTGCCCTGACAGTCTCGGTAAGTCACTGGATCCTCCTCTAGAGCAGGGTGCAGCAAGGCGCCACAGCCCTACCTCTGGCTCTGGGAAGAAGACTCACCAAAGCAGGAAGGGGTGTTCTGACTTGTATGTGTGTCCTTCTGGACACTTCTGAAGTCTCCCCCCCACCCCTCTCCCTATGTCTTGCAGGAGACAGACTGTGACCAGCACCCCCTGCTGGATCGAGCTGCACCTGAATGGGCCTTTGCAGTGGCTTGACAAGGTCCTCACCCAGATGGGCTCCCCAAGCATCCGCTGCTCCAGTGTGTCTTAGAGACCCTGGGTGTGAAGGGGGAGGGTGGGGGGAGGGCTTGGGGGGGGGGGAGGCCGTGTAGGAAGTGGAGAAAATTGGAACTCAACTCACTATTGTCGATGAAGAAAGTTTTCTCCCTCGATCCAAGTGGGCACCAACCTGTTTTCGGAAATGCAAAAGCAAACCCCGAGATGGATTTTATGAACAGCTGTGTCTGCCGAACACACGTGCCCTCTGGCCCCCCTCTGCAGGGGAAGAGATGGCTTCTGCGCTGGGGCTTGAGCAGACAGGTGGTAGTTCACCACCTGGCCCCTCCTCCCCACCCCCTTCTGTTTCATCTGGGACGTCACTGTCCAACAGGAGATGACCGTGGTTTCTGGGCTGGAGTGTGAACCTCACCTTGGGTGTTCGAGGTAGGCTAGAGGCTGCAGGGGCGGGAGCGCATCTCATGCCCAGCCCTCCGGCCCTTGGAACCAGTGCTTCAGCTGGGCGTCCCTGAGCCCCAGCCCTCCAGCAGGCCCTGCACCCCAGGAGCTGGACTGACTTGGGGTGGGGAGGAGGGCGCGTCTGTCTCCGCCCCGAGTGCCGACAAGGGTGAGCCAGTGCGTTCAGAACAGGGGCACGGCGACAGTGAGGAAAGCTGGCGAGACACCTCTCTTAAATGTGTCCTTTCTCGCTTTGAACAGTTGGGAGATCTGCTGAGGCTCAGCGCTTGTGCAGCGTATAGTTTCTCTTCTCACGTGACTCTCAGATCTGAAGCCCGGGAAGCAGTCCCACGAGGCAGCAGGCAGCTGTCGCATCAACAGCGTCTGAGCGGAGGCGGCGCTCGTTGCGTGGCTCTCCAGTTCTCCTGCCTCTGCCTCTCTCGGTTTACATAGTTGCATTAATTAAGTGAGCTTTATTGTATGCTCATTTAAATGTTTTATATTTAAAAAAGAAAAATGCCAGGTTGGCCCATGGACTGGGACACCAGCGTGGGGGGCGGGCAGCAGCCTCTCTCTCCGGGTGAAACTTTCCCGGGTTTTGTTGAGAAGACACCTGCCGGCACTTCTGGGAATTGAAACTAACAGAAGCAAATGCACCAGAAGGGGGACAAGAAAAATCTCAGGCCAACACAGGCAAATGAAAAAAGGGCTATTAATTTTTTTTTCTCTTTTAACACCTTGGAAAATTGGAGGCTTGGTGCACAGAGGTCTGCTGTCTTTCCCCAAGGACGTAAGATTATCGAGCTCATGGCGGGGGATCATCAGTGACAACTCCAGCAGCTATCTATATTGTGTAAGAAGTCTTGTTCCCAGTGGCAATTAGTGAGGAAACTGGTATAAATTATTTCAACTGGAAACAAGATCTCCTTTTCGACGGGCCTTTGCAGAACCAAGCAGACAGCATGGCCACGTGTGACTGTGTGCCCCGGGAGTGCCCCAGCATTCCTCGCTGCTGTTTTTGTATGAAATGACTTTATCCCATCTTTTTGCATGGATTTCTACCAGGAAAAGTAAAGGGATTTCCCATGGAAGTCCGGTCTTATTCCAGGTGAAGGGGAGAAAATGTCGACTGGCGGGTATAAATCTCAAATGTGACGGCGTTTCTGATGCCTTAAGAGACGGTGGGGGCTTCCCGGTGCCTCCCGGGCAGGATCCTGATGCCTCCACAGCTCTAGCCTTATGGTTTCCAGGTAGGAGAGCTTGTTCTCCAAGCTCCCTGACGACACAGGAAGAGATGGGAGGAGCACCTTGCCAGACCCATGCCGTCTTCTCGCCCCGGCTGCTGACGCGGAGAACAGAGCCACCACACCACCCACCACCGCGCTGTCCCCACGGGGCCGGAGTCGGCCTGCTGTCAAGAAGGCTCTGGAGCGCTCCCGGTCAGGGCTGGGGCTGGGGGTGCTCCCCTGCGGCCTCTGCTGCTGCCATCGTGCCCTCCCCCGAAGCCAGGGCAGCGCTTGCTGAGGGCCTGCGTCCTCCATCGGCCTCCCGGGGCACACAGCTGTCCTCCCATTTCCTGGGGACTCGCTTCAGGTAGAGCACGGTTTGGGCGATCTGGTGGCTGCGCCTGGACAGGGTCTCGGCACCCCTGATGCTCAGAGCTGAGGGCTACTTTTAGGAGGCATGAAGTCTGAGTTTGGTGTTTCTCCAAAAGCTTACCTGGCCCCTCTTCTTTATAGACTAGATCCCTGGAGGAGGAGAGAAGAAAATGTAGGTAAGTCCACCTCTGGAAGAAATTTAGTCTGACTTGGAGGTGACGATGTGGCACCCTTCCCATTAGAGAGGCTGCAGCTGTACTGGGGGGGGGTGAGGCTTGGGTCATATTAGTGTCCTTTAAGTCACAAAGCTGGTTTTCTTAGTTTGAAAATCCTAGGAATGGTATTTTTGTGTACAAAATAATTTTTAAAGGACAGTTGATGGGGGCAAGGGAAAATAGGGCTGGGGTAGGGGGTGGAGGGCAGTTTCAAGTGTCCTGTTGTGGGTGGGCCTCCCCACCCCGTCGCCTTCACTCTGGGCCTAGTGCTGCCCCAGACCCCGAGGAGCAAGCCATGGGCCTGAGGTCCCTGGCTGCAGGCCGCCCCCAAGAGCCAACCTCTCCTCTCTTCCCTTTCCTCCCCCACCCCCCCTTCCCAACTTTATTTAGTAACTTAGGTCCTTCCAGCCCAAGCACAGTAGGGAGCCGCCCCAGCGGCTTGGGCTTCGGGTTACAGGCCTGCGCTGGAACACCATCTCAGCTGGCCACCTTCCTGGCGGGCTGCAGACGACCTTACAGACATTTTGAGACAAGCTGAGAGTCAGGAGCAGGGACTTTGACTCGCAGGAAGTGCGGTGCACACACAAGCCTGAGGGCAAGGCTGCTGGCAGACTTTCCCATCGTCCTTAGGTTGTATTTTTTTATTGACTGTGGTGATTTTTTTTTTTTTTTAAATCATTAAGGTATTGGATCTTGTGCTTAGTATTTTTTTCCTCCCTCTTCCCTTGGCTCCCTAGAGTTTGGACCTGTTCCGGGGCTAAGTGCTTTTACTCTATTTGCAGGTAAAGGCTTTAAGTAGTGCGCGCATGCCACTCGTGCATGGATGTAGTCTGGGGAGAAGGGAGATGGGGTTCTAGCCTCGGCCCCCCAGCTGTTCTGATACTTAGCACCAGCCTCTCCCTATGGCTAGAGCCCCCCCTGAGGCCTCTCTCTGTTGTCCTTAAATGGATGAAGGGGAAGAAGAATCTGGGGCGTTTATAGGACAGTTTCCCAGGGGGTTATCTGTAGCAAAAGTGGTCCTGAGTTTATGATTTTAAGGGGCAGGGGGGGAGTTGGTCCCAAGATCTACATGTGTCCCTACTTTCAACTGCAATACAGCTGCACTGTACCATTTTCTTTTCATGGCATGAATGTTCCCTTCTAGATCCTTCTGAGGAGTATCAACTACTTCTCAAGGTGGCAGGGGGCGGGGGTGGGGAGAGCAAAACACATACCCAGGAGGCTGTGGCTCCGACACACGAGAGGATGGGTCTCTTCTGGAAGGGCGGCAGGCCGTGGGGAAATGGTGCGCTGGCGACTTTTTAGAAGCACAGCTAGGCCATCAGCTCGCTGATCGTGTAAACTGGATTGAGAAACGCTCTCAGTGATTCTGTAATTGATTTTTTTTCTGCTGAAGTAACGTACACTCTAGCATTCTGGTGTTTCCATATTTATGTAATAATTTCTTAAAACTGTTCAAGACAGAACTATTTAATTGTTTTGGAGAAAGTCAGAAAGGTCTCTCTGGGCCAGAGACATGGGCCCGGCCCACTCTGGGCGCTGCTGGTTGAGGGCGCAGCGCTCCGCCCCCAGACCCCCGCCCCTCCCCTGGCCGGCTAAGCAGGGGGCAGCTGGGGGTGCCTCTTCCCTGGGCAGGGGGGCTTGGAGTTCAACCCCTCTCCCGTCAGAGCGGCAGGATCTCCAGCCACAGGAATGGAGCC
>PITA01004993.1:62948-116225 GCA_004023965.1 Spilogale gracilis | reverse complement strand
AAAGAAAAGAAAAGAAAAGAAAAGAAAAGAAAAGAAAAGAAAAGAAAAGAAAAGAAAAGAAAAACAATAAAGAAAAGAAACTGATTTTGGAATTCTGGCATCCAGAACTGTGAGAGAGTAACTTTCTGTTATTTAAAGCCATCAAGTTTATAATACTTTGTTACAGCAGCCAAAAGAAACCCAAGATTTTCCCACAAAGTTATCCACTTTCAAAGATTTAAGTACACTTTCTATTCAGATATTTTTGTTACTTTTATCGTGGATTCTTTTTTATTTCAATTTTTAATTTAAATTCTAGTTAGTTAACATATATGGTAAAAACGTTTTCAGGTATAGGGTTTAGTGATTCAGTACACATACATACATATAACACCCGATGCATCACAGGGGCCCTCCTTAACACCCATCACCCTTTTAGCCCATCCTCTACAACTTTCCCACTCTTCTCTTGTGAATTTAAACTATGAAATTCAGTTGCCAATGTGACATTTTCCATTGGAAAATTTCAGTTTTTCCAAAGCTGAACATCTTCTCCCAAAACCCTACCTATCCCCCACCCTCCACAGCTTTCCCCCTTAGTTGATACCAAATCTATTGATCCTACTACTTAAACCAAGATATTTGCCAGCATCCTAAAATCTTTTTTCCTGATCACAATCAACACCCAATGTGTAGGAAAATCTGGTTAGCTCTACCTTCAAATTATATCCAGAATGTGACCACATATTACTATATGTACCACTATTACTAATTTTGGTTCAAGTCACCATTTTCTCTCACTAAGATTAGTAAAATATACTACAGCTTTTCCTGCTTTTAGCCTTACTCTTCTCTAGTCACCCAGAAAAAAAAAATAGTTATCTTTTAAAAACATGAATAAGGTCAAATCGTTCATCTGCTTAAAATGTTCCCCAATTTCCCTAAAAGGAAAAGCAACATCTTCACTGTGGGTTACCTAGCTGGTCCTACTAGATCTGGGTCTCCATTCACTTTTCTAACCTCCTCTCCACTGTTCTTCAATTCCTCCTTTCTCAAATCCCAGCCACACTGGCCTCCTGAATGACTTTAAATACCCTGCCTTAGAGCCTTTGCTCTATTTCATTTACTTAGAATGTTCTTCACTTTCATAGAGTCTGTGCTCAAATTTTAAATTTATAATACAGTCTTTCCAGACCACTCTATTTAATAAAATAAACAGCCCCACAGCTTCCATACCCTATTCCCCTTACCTTATTCTTTTTTTTTGTCCCATAACATTTAGAACATTTTTATAAACGTGTTAGATTTACTTATTTAGTACATTTTTGCTTATTGTCTCATTGATATTGGAAGGCAAGCTCCTTGAATATAGGATTTTTTTGGTCTCTTTTTCACTGATGTATCACAAATGAACAGAAAAATGGATGCATCAGAATAGGCATTCAAATACTTATTGAATGAATAACTTAATAAATAAGCGTATTAACATTAAAGTTAAACCTAGTTCTCTGTAATTTGTTCTTTGAATAAGTATTATGATAAATGCAGGATCTGACAATATTTCTTGACTGTATATTTGTAAGAAATTAATTTTGTTATAGCTTTAGTCAGTTTATATATGAAAAGCACTGTCTTATTACTCAACACAATTCTATTTGTATGGATGTCACCTCAAATTATGTTGAAAGAGGGAAAATTCATTATTCTGTTGTTTAAACATTTAGATCCCAATTCTCATCACTTTTAAAAAATATGTCATATTAACAAATATTGTTCATTTTTTCAAGCCAAAGGACTAGAGCAGGAACTTGCTAAACAATTGTGTGAAGATGTGAAACAACCAATAAACTTTCAAAAAGTTTCTATTCACTGAAAGAAGTACCCTAAAATATTAGAGACTCTGCTGACCTCATAATCTTATGCCATTACAGGAAAACTCAAAATGGATTAAGAACTTAAAAGTGAGACCTGAAACCATAAAGATTCTAGAGAACACAGGAAGTAATTTCTTTGAAATTGGCCATTGTATAATTTTTTCTAGATATGCCTTCTGGGGCAAGGGAAACAAAAGCGAAAATAAACTATCAGGACCAATCAAAATAAAAAGTTTCTGTACAGAAAAGCAAATAATCAACAAAATTAAAAGATGATCTACCGAATGGGAGAAGATGTTTGCAAATGCTATATTAAAAAAAGGGTTAGTATCAAAAATATATAAAGAATTTATACAATTCAACACCCCTACAAAACAAATTATTCAATTAAAAAATGGGCGGAAGACATCAACAGACATTTCTCTAATGACATATAGAGGAACAACAGACATGTGAAAAGATGCTCAACATCACTATTTATAAGGGAAATGCAAATCAAAACTATACTGAGATCTCATCTCATCCCTGTCAGAATGACTAAAATCAAAAACAGAAGAAACAAGTTTTGGTGAGAATGTGGAGAAAAAGGAATCCTCCTGCACTATCAGTGGGACTGAAAACTGGTACAACCACTGTGGAAAACAATATGGAGGTTCCTCAAAAAATTAAAAATAGATTTACCATATGATACAGTAATTAGACTACTATTTACCCAGAGAATACAAAAACACTAATTCAAAAAATATGTGCACGTCTCTATGTTTAACCAACATTCTTTATAATAGCCAAATTATGAAAGCAGCCCAAGTGTCCATTAATAAATGGATGGCTACAGAAGATGTGATACATATATATGGAATATTACTGGACAATAAAAAATAATGAAATCTTGCCACTTGTAACAACATAGAAGGATCTAGAGAGTATAATGCTAAGGGAAATAAATTAATCAGAAAACAACAAATACCCCTGATTTCTCTCATATGTGGAAGTTAAGAAAAAAAAAAAAAACAAATGATCAAAGAGGAGGGACAAACCAAAAATGAACTCTTAACTCAGAGAATCAACTGATGGTCACCAGAGGGCGGGCATGTGGGGGGAATGAGTGAAACAGGTGAAAGGGATTAAGAGTACATTTATCATGATGAGCACTGGGTAAAGTATAGAATCACTGAATCATTATATTGTACACCTGAAACTAATATAACCATATGTTAATGACACTGAAATTAAAATAAAAATTTTAAATTTCTAAAAGTTAAAATAATCGGCTAACCTCTTACACAATTATATGACCACTTAGTTGATAAAAATACACTACTGAAATTTAAATTCCCCCAGGGAGAACTACTGGAATTAAATAATAAGTGTGTCCTCACGACAGTAAGAAATTGTTCTGATAAGCACGTTTGGGACAAAGAAAGACAGAGGAACACAATATAGTTCACTTTAAAATTCTATAGTAACTCAATATGAAATTATTAGATATCTATATTTTCCTGCTTGTGAACTGACAGACATAATTAAAAGTTGTGGGGGTGAATGAGATGCTACTTTCCATTGCCTTTTCGTATTTTAGGTGTTTATATGCAATTCTTAAAAAATATTTTTAAAATGTTTAAAAAAAGTTCTGTGGAGGCATTATAATTCTTTCTAACTCAGGTTACTATCACTGGAAATTCTAGGATACATTTTCTCAAGGTTTTGGACTAAGAGTATAAACCATATTTGTACTTCTGTCTGTACTGCAAAGACCTAAATGGAGCCAAACATGTAGTTGATATTCAATAAATATTTTTTAAACAATGAATGAGTAATGATAGTTACTTTGACCTATACCTTAGTTTTTAACCTTTATAATACTATTCACATATATTCTTGGAACATGAGATTTTTTCGCAAATGGCTGCTTTTTAAGAGCCTATATCGCTTTAGGGCAGTTCTACTTAAGCTGCTATTCACAGCAGCACACTGATTAATCCCATTAACACTCCATCTATCCTTTTGCCCAAACTGTATTTCTCTTTTATCAAACATATAAAGGCAATTACAGTAAATGTCTCTATCCATTTATAGCAATGATTTTACACATTGTTCAGCCTATATTAATAAGGTACTATCTCAATATTTAAGACTTCAATAAATTTCAGGACAAATAGACTTACTGTAACTTGAAAGTAGAAGTGAAATCTCTTGATATTTAATCATATAGTCTTCAATTTAAGGTCTTCTTCTTAAAGATGAGAGTAATAAAAAAAAGATAAACATTACTTAATGTACTGGATTGAACCATAACCACCAAAACTTCATGTTCTTCCTGGAATCTCAGAATGAAATCTTATTTGGAAATAAAGTCATTGCATATATAATTTACTCAGTTAACAGGTTATACTGGAGTAAGGCAGGACTTAATCAATGACTGCTATATGCTGTCCTTTTAAGAAGGTGAAAAGAGACATAAAAATAGATCCACAAAGGAGACAGTTATGTGAAGACAGAAAGAGTTTGGACTGATGCATCTACAAACCAAAGAACGGCAAGGATTGCCTGCAAATACCGGAAGCTAGATTAAGACAGGAAAGCCTCCTCCTCTAAAGCCTTGGAAGGTGACAATACCTTTGTTTTGGATTTCCAGACTCCAGAGCCAAGAGAATAAATCTATTTTGTTTTAAACACCCAGTTTGCAGTACATTGTTATAGCAGCCCCAGGAGACTAATACATTTAGTTTTTGCTTAATCAATTTATGTGTAATATGAAAACTTATAATTTACATGGTCACTTCACCCTCTCCTATAACCCTCAAGCCACACACTATACAGTGAGGAACTGGCCTTCTAGTTCAAGAAACAAGGCATATATGTACATATAACTGTGACTATATTTCAGCGATTAGCCACTTCAAATCTGAGACACTGAGGAAATTTATTTTATTAAAAACATATCTATAATCTTTACATAGAAATTCTTTTATATATACATATTTATATATAAAACAATTAAAACAGAAATTAATAAAAAACAAAAATATTTGAAAATTAAACTTTTCCTTTTGAGGACCCTTAAGTCACAGGGATGGAGACCCTCTGCAGTAATCCATTGACAATAAGTGGCTTGAAAATTTAAAACTCCAATTCTGGATCTTGGGTTGTAATGTAATATTTTACACAATAGATGGGTTCTATAAGAAATGAACATATATCTGTACACTATTTTCATATTTTTCAAAATTTGTTTTATCCCTCCACCTCAAATCATACAGTCTCCCCACATGTAAGTTGCTTTCCTCTCCCCAAAAAACTATATTTTCAACCTAGAAAACTAGCTTTAAAAAGAATGGGTAAAATATGTTGCCAGACATTATTTTTGCCATGAAAATATTTTCTCTGTATACTCACACCATAAAAAATAGAAAATGAATTATACTCTAATAAGATTGACTAGTTTTAGAAACATTGAACAAAAGAGTTTTTTCTCTGCTCTAAACAGACCAGGAATATTCATTTGTTCCATCACTCAATCCAGAAGTTTCAACCCCGCTGAAGAATTTACAGGCCACAGAGAGGAAACAGGATGATTATAGCTATACTACCATTTGCGTTGTATTATTAATGGATAATTACTAATTTCCTACAAGGTTACCTCTAGTTAGGCAGAAAATCGTATTTTTATTGTCCTTCTTTATCAACTAACTAGGTATTTTGAATTGCTCTGTGCTTTGTACACTAAAAAAGCATTTATGTATCCTCTTGTTTATTTTTGCCTTATCAGTACACATCTCTGCTACTTCTTTGAAGTCTGGACAAAAGAGTATGCTGGTGAGAGAGTGAATTAGTGGAAACTGGAACTAACACCCCTGAGGGCTTAAAGAAGAAAAACATCCAGTTTCTCATCCTATAATCATCTTTCTCTGTTATATTTTACTCAGGGGTAGTATTCATCGAATATTCCAAAACTTAAAAAAAAAAAAACTTTCAATACTATAATCCACTATTTCATGCACCATCTTATATCCTGACCTTAATCCACTTTTAAGCAATTTTAAAGAAGATTGAATATTGAGTTGTGTTTGACTATGTATTTTGTTGGCCATATTTGGCAAAATGACTGTGGACATATAATGAGGAACTCACATAATTCATGCTTTTCTGGATTATCTCTGATTATGACTTATTCTCTATTCATATCTTTTAACTCTGAAATTAAACTGATGCTGTGTACAATATCCTCCTTTAAGAGACCTTCTACAGGCAGGGGGAAAAAAAAGATTAAACTGAATTAAGATTTTATTTTAGGTAAAAATTTGAAATTGCATATCAGTGAAATAATATTGAGAAAGGGCTTTCTATATCATATAGTGCTATTTTAAAGGCTTTTTATAATAATGATTGCAAGCACAAGGTATATTAAACCTATAGTTTAATAAAATAGTCTTTAGGATGTATTGGTTTATTAGTAATTATCAGTATCTAATATTCATAACCATTAATTTAGGACATATGTTATAATTGTCAAATTAATAAAAAGCTTGTCTGTTAAATATGTGCTTTTCTCTTTTTTTATTTTAAAGATTTTATTTATTTATTTATTTATTTGACAGAGAGAAACACAGCTAGAGAGGGAATACAAGCAGAGGGACTGAGAGAGGGAGAAGCAGGCTTCCCGCTGAGCAGGGAGCCCAATGCAGGGCTTGATCACAGGTCTCCAGGATCATGACCTGAGCCGAAGGCAGTCGCTTAACCAACTGAGCCACCCAAGCGCCCCCTAAATATGTGCTTTTCTAAGATTTATTTTTGTTGATATGAAGCATTTCATTGAATATTCTCTCTTTCTAAATGCTGCTAGAAATTATGAAGCAATTATTTCCATGGAAATGTTTGGATTTAATCTTGAACCATTGTCCTGTACAACAGAGCTTAAGTCTTTATGCAGTAAGAAAATTTAGGAAAGAAATTTGGAAAGTGTTGAATACAATATTCTGAATTTTCAGATTCTGTTGTTATTAAACACAGATTTCTTTTATGCTGGAAGCATAGAATAAATATCATAAGTTGAAGTTTTTACCTAGTGAAAAATTATACTTCTTGTAATACAATTGTCTCTATATGTTATATGTGTACCTCAGTCGAGGAATTGTAAAATTCAGTGATTTAATGGCAATAAATACATGTATGGCAAGCATGCAGCTAAACATGTCCAGTTGTTTATAACTTGATGGCACAGATGGACAATATATTATTGAAGAAATATACAGTTATGCTATATTTGGAGGTCCCAAACATAGTATTTACTAATGTGATTTTTTTAAAAAATATTTTATTTATTTGACAGAGAGAAACACAGCCAGAGAGGGAACACAAGCAGGGGGAGTGAGAGAGGGAGAAGCAGGCTTCCCGCCGAGCAGGGGGCCCGATGTGGGACTCGATCCCGGGTCTCCGGGATCATGACCTGAGCTGAAGGCAGTCGCCCAACCAACTGAGCCACCCAGGCGCCCGCTTAATGTGATTTTTAAAAGATGTTGTTCTTCTTAAAATGGAATAAAGAAAGTTTCTTTATGGAATAAAGAAGTTTCTTCATTCCATTTTAAGTAAGAACCATCAATGGTTATTTTAAGAGATAAAATTTGTGTGTTAAAATTTTAGCCATTGAATTCAATGGAGATTTTAGCCTTAGAAAGGATAACACAGCTTTACATGTAAAATGTGCATACATTTTTTTCTCAATTTAACAGTTCTCTTTTTGCTTCTAATAGTCCATGAATGAATTCTTTTAGAATACTCATCATGTTTATTTAGATAGGATAAAACTCAACAGTTTATTCTTCAGCAATGATAAACATAAAGCAAGCACTTATCATAAAATGAAAAATTCCAGGATATAGTTTTATAATTTTGTGAAAAAAAATCTATTCGTGTAAACTTGATTTCTAAAGAACATGTGTTAAGTGTATATATATGTTTACTTCAAGACCACACAATTTAGGACTTAATTAGTACGTGGTTAGATTCACTTTGCATTGCAGGAAAACTCAGTGCTATAAACTTTTTAGACTTCAGAAACTAAGAGATTTGATTATTTGTAAGAAGTTGGGATTCCTTCAAGGAAAAAGTGTGTAGAACAAGCCCTTTTTCATACATTAGGCTCTAGCCATTAATCTCCTACAAAGCTGACTTTAGCAGTTCTCATTAGATTTCCTCCCTATCTCATGGACATGATAATTTGCAAAGGTTAAATTAAATCACAAGCCCTAGCCCACAGTTTCATCAAATTTGCTCCTTTCCTGTCATAACAGCATCTTTCTCAACTAATTAGGTCACTTTTCTGCTTCCCATTTTTAATTTGTGGATAATATCCAACCTTTCCTTGGCAAGTTATATATCTTTCCCATTATCAATACCTTTTCTTCCTATTCATAGAGTTATGTTACCTCCACTGGTTGACCCAGACTCTTCCATGGGCTTTCAACCTGATGTCAACTCTATGTTTGACATGGAGTTTCTATATACTTTTATACTTGCTCTTCCTCTACATTTTAAATATCTGTGCTTACACATTTAAACTCTAAATTTGATTTCCACTGGGCCAATATTTCCCTTCAAATCTGCTTTACCTCCAGAATTATCTGTGCAAATGCAGTAACATATATACATTGTGCAAGCCAGGAACTGGGGTTTATTCTTATGCTATCTCTCTCACACTTCTCTATATTCAACCAATTCCCAGGCTCTGTCTATTCTATCTATTATTTCTTTCCTTTTTAAAAAAAAAAGATTTTATTTATTATTTGACAGAGAGAGAGATCACAAGTAGGTAGAGAGGCAGGCAGAGAGAGAGAGAGAGGAGGAAGCAGGCTCCCTGCTGAGCAGAGAGCCAGATGTGGGCCTCGATCCCAGAATCCTGAGATCATGACCTGAGATCATGACCTGAGATCATGACCTGTGCCGAAGGCAGAAGCTTTAACCCACTGAGCCACCCAGGCGCCCTCTATCTATTATTTCTTAAAGGTATGCTCTTCTCTTGGTCTGCATTAAGGATTGCATTAACTTTAAGTCCTATAAAAGCTTCTCTGAATTACTTATAATAGTCTAGAAGTGATATCTTGTCTTCTAGACTAGACCAGAGCAACCTTTTTACCACACTATAATTAGATTTTGAAAAGTAAAATATTTGTAGTATTTTCACACTTTTATAAATCTTAAATAATTCCATGTTACTAGAATTTTTTTAAAAGAAGGAACATACCATTTGTGATCATACATAGATTTGCCTCTCCTGGCACTGACACTTTGCCTTATTCTTCCATCCATGGCAGAATTTTAAAGATTTTAATGTCTCACTTAAAGTGCTATTCCTTCCAATCTTCAAATATTGATCCTTCAGATTTAGGGTAAATGCAACTGTTTCAAAAAGACTTTCTTGTTCCCTGTAGAGTGGGTGAGAGATAATTCTAAAAGTTGTCATCTTACACTAATTTCTAACATAAAATTAATTGCGTGTTTACTTCATCATCTCTTATTTCATACATAGGCTCATTGAAGGAAGGGATATTTCTTGCTCATCATTAAACTTCAGTACATGGCAATGAGTTCCTGGCACAAAAAGAAGAAAACAATCTCTAAAAGTATGATGATTGAATGAATTAAAAAATATTCAGATTTAAGAGGCAGTTGCAATCAGTGCCTACTTTTTCTCCCAACTTTTCTTTAAAATACTTACAAAGGATTGTTTCAGTGTGGGGTCTAATTGAAATGCCACTTAGATGTGCATTTACACAAAGGATGAAAAAAACAAGGAAATCTAGATACATTAAATATATATGTATGTTGGGTATGGAAATACAGTTATATAGATATATACACATACATAATAAAATTAATCAATTTATGTAAGATACATTGCAAATTAGATTGCATTAAAACAAAATAAAACAAAGCAAAACACCTGGGGTCAGTTCACAAAAGGTTATGTTTAAAAACAACAACAACAACAACAACAACAACAAAAACCAGAATTTACTATAACCCTAGAACATTACCTAGTCTGAGAGGGCACATGTTAGAAGGTAGTTCAAGTGTTCACATTAAAGACACCATGTTTTCTCTTAATTTTGGTTATTGTGTTTTTCAGTTATAGAATTTCTACTTGGTTTTTATTATACTCTCTAATTATCTGCTGAAAATTTCAATGTTGCCTGTATTTCATTTGTGCATATTAAGCACAAT
The DNA here is from genome assembly GCA_004023965.1 of Spilogale gracilis. Classification (NCBI taxonomy): domain Eukaryota; kingdom Metazoa; phylum Chordata; class Mammalia; order Carnivora; family Mephitidae; genus Spilogale; species Spilogale gracilis. The sequence goes on along the minus strand of PITA01004993.1, from coordinate 106,152 downwards.
TATTTTAATCTCTTTTTCTGAAAACTTCATTATCTGGATCCCCTGTGGTTCTGTTTCAATTATCTATTGTTCATTATGATTTAGAATCACATTGTCTTATTTCTTGATGTGTCTGGTTAGTTTTGATTGAGTGGTGGATATTATATATAAAAGTTACAGAAATAATTTTAGACCCTGAATAATGTCATTTTCTTTCACAGAAAATTTGCTTTGCATTTTCCAGGTCCCTACTTGAAAGGATGTAAAGCCAAACTATAGTCTCTCTTAGCTTATTTCTACTTCTGTTTCACCCTTATTCCTAGTGTATAACCTCTGTGGCCACTCACAGAAAGTATGTTCATTGACATATCACTTGGCAGGTCCTTCACTTTAACATCTGACCCCTAGCAATACGGGATTGTCAAAATTGCTCCCCCAAATGTTCAGATCATGAGTCTAGTCTCTTTCCAAATAAACAAATGTCTCCAGGATAACAGCAGATCCAAATGATATGCTCATGTCCCTGGGTCTCTAGACTTTCTTAGATCTTGATCCAGTATTTCCTCACTATCTTGGTATCCTCCCATGCCTTTATGAAGCTACAGCCATAGAAATATCTAGTTAATTTATAATTTTTTTCCCATTTATCCTTAGCAAAGGATTAGTGTAGATAGCACAGTTGACCATTACTGGGATAGAAATTTGTGAGTTAATCATAAATAAAAATTTCTCTATGAAAATCCTTTAAGATTTGAGTTGTCTTGCTTTCCTATAGAGCATCTTTACTTTTACTTTTACCAGATACTTCTTACTTGGGATATTTCTCAGCATGTTGCTTTCTGGCCCACACAAATAGTATAAATTCACAATTGAAGCAATTTGAAATTTAGGCTCTTGGTTATAATTTCATAGGTAAAATATTTTTTCTGCCCTAGGGTTAAACATAAATATAGAAAAGTCTTGCTGTGCTACCAATGGTAAATTCCTAGTGTTTTAAGGTTTTGGTTCCTTCCCATCACCTTCTATACAATCAAACAAGGTTTTGTTTTGTCTCTCAAGGAAGACTTTGAAAACCAAACCCCTTAGCTGTCAAACTGGAAATCCAGAATGGCCTTAGGGTCAGTTTAGGGATTCAACCACTGTAATTTTGGTTTCATGGGGTGGTATTGTTATTGTTGTTGTTGTTGTTGTTGTTGTTGTTTAGACTCAGAGTTTTGCTTAGTTTCTGGGATACTTAAATGGTCACTTAAAATATATATGAAGAATATTATCTTGGGTCTATTCATATTTTATAACAGCAGACCTTTCAGATTAATTTATCTGGTTCATTGCTAGAACAGGAAGTGTATTAAAAGGTTTATGCATAATATAGTTTTATTATGAGATAGCAATTAACTATTAATATGAATAGCCACAGACATACAAATTAAAAAAATGAAATTACACTGGAATATCAGAATATTAGTTAACATAATTTCAACAAGAAATCATATTGAAAAGTTAATATTGGTCAATGCATGCATTGACTGATCAACTAGGTTTTACAGGGTCAAACATGAAGCTTGTTAGGGTCAGACTGACCCCAAACCTCTTAAAATTTACCACTACAAAAATCTCAGAGATTATCAATTCAGAAACTTCATAGTCACTCCTTACTCTGTGGAAATTTCTAAGACCACTTTTCTATCTCCTAATCCCACACTGATGCTGTCACTTCTCACACTACCTAGTTAATCATAGGTACTTTATCCCTCCATCGATTTAGAGACAGCTCCTACAGTTTTACTAATTCACCAGTTAAGTAAGCCTATCAGACGAGGCATTCTCTTTTTCTTTAGTTTCAGAACAAAAAGATGGTATTAGAAGTAAAGTCTGAGAGTGTCCTGGATACAATTTACTTAAGTTGTGGTGTTTTAATGTATTCCTCTTGTACAAAGAAGGGCCAATTACATTTTATTATACAGAAATACATTTTTCTCCACAGAGATAACCAGTCAATGGAAGCAGGACAAATTTCCTTTTCAGCCACTAAACTTGTTTTATGCAAATGCTGCAAGGTCATGGGAATTTGTTGAGTGGGTGTGCGACTAGACAGTGCAGTTGGAAACTGCAGAGAAGGACCCTGCCCATGCTGGGCCGAACATTAATGTGCATGCAAAATAGTTCACATCCTCTCTGTTGGTAAACATCAACCTGATATAGAATTATTCTAGTTTAAGATGAATAAATCATTAGCAACAACAGAGAAAGGGAGAGAATATTCTGCAGTGTAAGAGAAAGGGAGAATTTCTCTAAAGATTGACAGACGAATTATACATTCTTAAGTTTTTCTATTCCCTGGGAAACTAAATATTTAGAAAGCATCTACTTTGCACAGCTGTAATACAAATACAAGATGTAGCTACTGTGAAACATGAGATTAAAGATTAGATTAAAAAACAATGGACTGAATGACTCAAAGCACAGAAGTAAAAATGGATTCTAATAAAGACAGAAAACAAAATGAAAAGTATCTAAAATATCAGAATTAAGTCCCAGTAAGAGTCCCTAGAAAGGAAAATCAACACTGTAGAGAAATGATTGACAAAATGAAAACACTTCATAAGAATCCAGGGAAAATGAAATATAGATGAAAGTTAAATAGATGATAAATGAGGAGGGCAGAGAATGAAAATCCAAACCATGATTTACAGGTGCTGCTGAGGAAGAAAACCAAACAGAAGCAATGAGCAGAAGTATAATCATAAAAAATAAACTCCTGTGAAGTAAAATCAGTCTGCAGATCATTTTGTTCTGAATATTATGGGAAAGAAACAAATGTAATCCATGACTAGGTTTTTTTTTTTTTTAATATTTTATTTATTTGGCAGAGAGAAACACAGCCAGAGAGGGAACACAAGCAGGGGGAGTGAGAGAGGGAGAAGCAGGCCCCCCGCCGAGCAGCGAGCCCAATGTGGGGCTCGATCCCGGGTCTCCGGGATCATGACCTGAGCCGAAAGCAGTCGCTTAACCAACTGAGCCACCCAGGTGCCCCCATGACTAGGTTTTTATAGAACTAGAGATGCTTTAAAAATAAACCATATTGATAAGGAAAATTAAAATGAAATAAAAGCATTAACATGTATATGTCTCACTGTCTTCTAAGTGCTTTGCATATCTAAATTCTTATTAAGATTACATATAAAGTGGAACGTTGAACAACACAGGTTAAAACTGCACAGGTCCATTTAAATGAACTTTTTATTTTAATCCAGTATATTAATATACAGTATTATATTAGTTTCAGGTATACAACATAGTGATTCAACAATTCAACAATTCTGTTACTCAAGGCTCATTCCCGTAAAGTGCACTCTTAATCCCCCTCACCTATTTCACCCATCCCCCTACCCACTTTTCCTCTAGTAACCTTCAGTTTGTTCTTTACTGTTAAGAGTGTGTTTTGATTTATCTCTTTTTCGTTGTTCATTTGTTTCTTTTATTTCACACATGAGTGAAATCATACGGTATTTGTCTTTCACTGACTGACATACTTCACTCAGCATTCTATTCTCTAGATCCATCCAACCACGTTGCTGTATATGGTAAGATTTTATTCTTTTTTATGGCGCATATTCCATTGTGTATATGTATCACTTCTTATCTATTCATACATCAATGGACACTTGGGCTGCTTCTATAATTTGGCCATCCCAAATAATGTTGCAGTAAACACAGGATTGCATATATCTTTTTGTACTAACATTTTGTATTGTTTGTGTAAATATCCAGTAATGGAATTACTAGATAATATGGTAATTCTACTTTTAATTTTTTGAGGAACCCCAAACTGTTTTCCACAGAGGCTACACTAGTTTCCATTGCCACCAACAGTGCAGAAGGGCTCCTTTTTCTTCACAACCCCATCACACTTGTTCTTTCTTCTTTATTTTAGCTCTTCTGACAGGTATAGGTAATATCTCATTGTGATTTTAATTTCCAGTTCCCTAATGATGAGTGATATTGAACATCTTTTCATGTATCTGTTGGACATCACTGTTTTCTATAGAGAAATGTTTATTCAGGTATTCTGCCCATTTTTAAATTGGGTTAATTGTTTTTGGGGTATTGAGTTGATTTTTAGGCATTGTTAATCAGATGTGTCATTTGCAAATATCTTCTCCCTTTCAGTAGGCTACCTTAGTTTGTTAATTCTTGCCTTCATTGCACAGAAGCTTTTTATTTTGATGTAGCCCCAGTCATTTACTTTTGCTTTTATTTCCTTTGCCTCAGAAGACATATCTAAAAATAGATTGCTGTGGTCAATTCCAAAGAAATTACTGTCTGTGCTTTCTTCTAGGATTTTGTTGTTTCAGGTCTTACATTTAGATCCTTAATACATTTTGAGTTTATTTTTGTGCATGGTGTAAGAAAGTGATCTAGTATCCTTCTTCTGCATGTAGCTGTCCATTTTTCCAAACACCTTTTGTTAAAGAGACTGTTTTCTCCCATTGCATATTCATGCCTCCTTTGACAAAGATTAATAAACCATATAACTATAGGCTTATTTCTGGGTTTTCTGGTCTGTATCATTGATTTGTCTATTTTTGTGCCAGTATCATACTGTTTTCGTTACAGTTTCATAGTGTATCTTGAGATCTGGGATTATGATACTTCCAGTTTTGTTCTTTTTCAAGATTGAGTTGGCTATTCAAGATTTTGTGGTTTCATACAAATTTTAGGATTATTGGTTAAAATTCTTTGAAAAATGTTATTGGTATTTCGATAGGGATTACATTTAAGCTGTAGATAGCTGTAGAACAGTATTTGTCCTTCCAATCCATGAGCCTGGGGTATCTTTCAATTCATGTCATCTTCAATTTCTCTCATTAATGTTTTATAGTTTTCAGAGTACAGATCTTTCACCTCTTTGGTTAGGTTTATTCCTAGGCATCTTATTATTTTTGTTGCACTTATAAATGGAATTGCTTAATTTCTCCTTACACTGCTTCATTATTAGTGAATAGAAATGTAACCAATTTCTGTATATTGATTTTGTATCCTGCAACATTATTGAATTCATTTATCAGTTCTAATGACTTCTTAAGTGGAGTCTTTAGGGTTTTCTATATACACTGTCATGTCATTTGCTAATACTTCTTCCTTACCAGCTTGGATGCCTTTTATTTATTTATTTTTTTTCTTGTCAGAGTGCCATGGTTAAAACTTCCAGTACTATGTTGAATAGAGCCAATATTCCAGTCTTGTTCTTGATCTTAGGGGGAAGCTCCCATTTTCCCTTTTGAGAATGATATAGCTGTGGGTTTTTCATACATGGTCTTTATTGCATTGAGATACGTTCATTGTAAAGCTACTTTATTGAGGGTTTTTATCATGAATGAATGTTGTCCTCTGTCAAATGCTTTTTCTGCCTCTATCGAAATGATCACATTTGTTTTTTCTTTCTCTTGTTGATCTGATATGTCACATTGATAGATTTGTCAGGATTGAACCACCTGTGCATCCCAGGAATAAATCCCACTTGATTGTGGTGAATATTTTTTTATATTTTATACAAGGTTTGACTTGCTAATATTTTGTTGAGGATTTTTGCATCTATGTTCAGAGATATTGGCCTGTAAGGTCTCTTTTTTTCTAGTCCTTTTCTAGTTTTGGAATCAGGGTGACACTGGCCTGATGGAATGAATTTAGAAGCTTTCCTTCCACTTTTTTTGGAATAGTTTGAGAAGAATAAGTTTAAATGTTGATTTTCGAAAACTAAAATACTGAAACATATTTGAAGATTTGTAACAATTTGAAAAAACTGACAGATATGCTAATAAACTAGAAATACTGAGAAAATTAAGAAAAAGGAAGCTAGGTTATGAATATATATTGTGTGTAAATACTAGTCTATTTTATCATTTACTATCATGAAATATACACAAATTCACTACAAAAAGCTAAAATATATCAAAACTTATGCTAGCACAAAGCATACATAACACCATTTACAGTCAAGAGAAATGTAAAGAAAGTGCAATATTAAATGACTGCATAAAATTAACTGTAGTATATACCGTACTACCAGAATTTCATAGCTATCTCTTGTTGCTTTTGCAGTGAGCATAAGTGTTACAAGTTTCTGCTTAAGATACCGTATGATGCTAATCATTTCCATGTGAGCAGTTCATCTCCTCAGTAAATTGTGTATCACAGTAAAAATTCTCATGGCTCTTGTGTATTTTTTCAACATGTTTAGTGCAATAGCTTAAAACTTGAAAAACATCATGGGACCCATACAAAGTATCACTAGTGATGCTGAAAGTGTTCCCAGGAAGCAGAAAAAAGTCCTGTCATTACAAGAAAAAGCTGAATTGCTTGATCTGTCCCATAGGTTGACGTCTGTTGCTGCGGTTGCCCACAATTCAAGATAAGTAAATCCAGCATAAGCACCATTGTATAAAACAAAAAGAAAATTTATGAAGCCAGCATTGCTGCTATGCCAGCAGGCCTGAAAACCTTGTACTACCTCATATTAAAAATGCAGCTTTTATGTAAGCACAGGATTGCTATAAGAGAGGCATACCTATAGATTCTAATAGGATTAAAAAGAAGCAAAAAGGTAAAAGATCTAAGCTGGAGAACTGAAAGCCAGCAAAGGATGGTTTGATAATTTTGGAAAGTGGACTGACTTTAAAAAAAAAAAAAAAAAAAAGTCAAGAAAACATAAGAAGCAACTTCTGCCCACCAAAAAGCAGCAGATGCTAGTTCCCAGAGCCATTAAGAAAATCATTGAGAAGAAAAGATAGCTCTGACTAAAATATTTTTTAATGCAGATAAAAGTACCCTATGGGCAGCGGGGGTGGGGGGCAGGATGCCACAAAGGACATTTATTAGTAAGAAAATGTAGCAAGCATCAAGATTTAAGGCAGTAAGAGATAGACTAACTACTGTTTTGTGCAAGTGGGATCATGTTTATGATAAGGATTGCTCTTATCTACAAAGCTGCTGACCCCTCTAGGCTTGAAGGGAAAAGATAAACACCAGACAGTTTTTGGTTGTACAACAAGAAGGCCTGAGCAATAAAAATACTTTTTATGAATTGGTTGCATCAGTGCTTTGTCCCCGAAATCCGGAAACACTTTACCAGCCTTTTGGGGTGCCTGGGTGGCTCAGTGGGCTAGCCTTTGCCTTCAGCTCAGGTCATAATCTCAGGGTCCTGGGATCAAAGCTGCATTGAGCTCTCTGCTCAACAGGGAGCCTGCTTCCTCCTCTCTGGAGATCTACTTGTGATCTCTCCCTCTGTCAAATAAATAAATAAAATCTTAAAAAAAGCGGGGGGCAGGGAGGACAGCCTTTTGAAGTTTTTTGGCTATTGGATAGTACCCCTGGCTACCCAGAATCCCAGGGGTTCAGTATTAAAGGTGTCAAAGTGACCTATTTGCCCCCAAACACAATGTTTCTAATTCAGTCTATAAATCAGGGGTCAAAAAGGATGTTTAATGCTCATTACACACAGTATTCTATGGAAAGGGTTATCAATGCTATGGAAGAGAACTGTGATGGAGAAAAACATTATGAAAGTCAGGAAGGATTATACCATTAAAGATGCCATTTTTATAGCTGCAAAAACCATCAAAACTAGAACAAATTCCCGCTGGAGAAAACAGTGTCCAAATACTATGTGTGACGTCATTGATATTGTATAGAAACATTTTAGAGAAATTACAATTGAAAAATAAATAAATAAAAATCACAATGTTTTTTCAGAAAATGACAGAAGGGTGCCTTCCTTTCCTGCCCCCCCCTTCCCCTCCTCTACCACTTCAGCCTCTGCTACCGCTGCTACCCCAGACACAGCGAGACCAACCCCTCCCCATCCTCCTCAGCCAACTCAGCGTGAAGACAAAGACCTTATGATGATTTGTTTCCACTTAATGAATAATAATTTCCTAAGTATTCATCATGTAGATCATGTGCAAGACTTGTAGCAAATTGGAGCCTGTCCTTATGTAGGGATAAAGTGAGTGATATTTAATATTAAAGTAATAATATATTCATCTTCTTACTGTTTTATAACCTTGCTTTCAAAGAATTACCTTACCATACAGTTTGCCTCTCACGTAACTAAAGAATCTGCCTATGAGACTATCAAAGGCAAGTGATTTTTTTAATGTAATGTTTCCAACACTGTATTATAAATATGAACAATACTGTATACATAAAAATTTTAAACAATTCATGCATTAGGCTAGGCTACATCAATACAAATAGATCAATTAGAGTAGGCTATAGTAAAGCAAACATATTGCTGTTTCTTTGTTATCAATGCACAAATCAGAATGCCTGTAAATAAATATCAATTTCTTTTTCATATTATCTTTTCACTTTTGATGTCTATTTTTAATAATTCATATAACATCTACAGTGTTTTGTACTTATAACACAATATTGATATAGGTACTGACAATTTATCCTGTAAACAGGTGATATTATAGTATTGATAAGTGCAATACAGCATTATAAATGTATTCTCTCCTCATGATTTTCTTAAAACATTTTCTTTTCTCTAGATTGCTTTATAATAAGACTACAGTAGGTAATACATGTAACATACAAAATATGTGTTAATTGACTGTGTTACTGGTAAGACTTAACAGTCAATTATAGGCTATCAGTAGTTCAATTTGGGGGGAGTCAAAAGTTGTATATGGATTTTCCACTGTCCAGGGTGTTTGCACTCCTATCTGTAGCACTGTTCAAGGGTCAACTCACAGGAACTCTAAAATGTAGTCATTATCATTCCCCTTGTTGTAGAGCAGTGGATTAACTGAGGGCCCATTTGCACACAGCTGAGAAGCCAGAATTGAAACTAAGCAAAATGCTTCCAAATACTGTGCACTTAACCACTGAGGCATATCATCTGAATGTTTTAAATATCTTGAAAGATACTGAAAACAAATTATAATTACAAGATATTAAAACAAATGTTTGTTAATAAAAATACATAAAAAGGATTTTAATTCCCTAATAAGCAGACTCAGATTGAGATTATATATATATAACTGCATACTTCTATTTTAGCTAGGACTCCTTTCTTCTAGTAGCAGAATTCTAACAACATATAAAATTTTTGGCATATTAGTAATGTATTCTTCATGCTGTTATATAACTTCGGTTTCAAAGAATTATCTCACCATACAGAATGTCTCTCATGTAATTGGAGAATCTCCGTACCAGCCTATCATCACTGGTAAGTGATCTTTAACATGACAATATTACATTTTTTAATATAACAACTGGGAAGTAGAGAGGTGCAATTGGTTTCAGATGTGATAGAACCTAGTGTCTCAAAAGCAGACTTGCAACTCCACAGCTCTTTGTCTTTCACTTCATTTGCCACTTCTGACTTCATTCACTGGAGAGCTCTCTCCATGTGGTGACCAAGATGTAAATAAGCCAAAACTAGAGACCTAAAAAGTAGTAGTAAGGAGTGATTCACAGAGAAAGAAAGGACTCTGACTGGCCCAATTACAGCTACAAATCCTTTTCTGAACCAATTGCTGTGTGGGAGTCACAGAGCCAGCCCCGAGGCAGGAAAGGAAGAGCATGTAGAGCTTCCGCCAGCAAAGCAGGAAGCCTTCACAAAGGGAAGGAAAGAACAGCAAACAAAAACATTAACAGATGTCTACTACAACTGCTCATAAGAGTACCAAAATGATTTTAAAAATTTTAAAGAAAAATGATGAGCAAATCTCATTAAAAATAAAGCAAATTGGAATGGTAACATCAGGAAAGAATTCAAATAAAAAGCACAAATGTAACATTTACACTGATGAAGGTTAAATTTACAATGAAAACATAACATGTATAGGCCTCTGTTAAATAATGTAGCAAGAAAATATAGATTGGAAGACCAGTAGGGGGAAAAAATGACAAATTGAGAGAAATGCAATTGGAATGTAAAAACTAGAAACACAGTAACCATTCTAGGACAGATCAGGTAGAAACAAAGACCAAGTAGGTTGTACAACATAACCAATAAGGAGACATGTTACTATGTATTTTGAGCTTCTTTACCCAACATAGAAACTATGTCTTTAATTTTCCATAAGACATTTTCAGAAATAGGTCATAAACTGAAACACATAAAAGCAATCTCCAAATGTCTAAAACATAAATCTTACTGGCTAGAATCAGACATTCATGACAAGTACATGTGAATAGTTTCAAACATTTGAAAATTTAAAAATCCTCCTAAATCAATTATAGGGCAAAAGAAGATAAAGATTAACCCCAAGTTTCCAAGCTTAGTAATATAAGTATAATAAGTCAATGAGGCCCATTATTTCTAAATTAAGTGAAAGCATTATTTATTTACATTTCAAATTAATGACCAACTCAATAAATAAAAATGTTCAATTTTGAAGTTAATTTACTTTAATCAACTTAATTGTATATTTTTAAAGCCCCAACACCTTTTATTCCATATCATGACTTCTAATAGGTAAAATAACCAGTTTTGTCAAATTTAACTCTTTCAAAAGAATTGATGTTCATTAGAAGGTATGTGTGACAAAAAGGTCAATAATGCTTGATTAAAAAGGATGCATCCTTTTGTATTCTGATTGAATTTTATGGTAACAATTAAGACAAAGATGGGAAAAAATTTTATCTTACCTTTTCTCTAACACATTTATTTACTTTTAGATACAATGCTATTTTTCTCTCAGATAGCTCTAAATTCCTAAACACAATTCATTTCCCAAATGAATCTGACAAACCCTGTTACTAGAGGGCAGTAAAGACTTCTACATGCCCAGGGGATTACTAACAATTAGTCCCTTGCAAAACCACAGGGGGTAAGTGTATGATGCAACTTTCAGCTTTATTTATGCTTGGTAGTAAAGTCTATCTGAGGAATCAATTTGGTTCTGATATTTACGCTTTAAACAAAACCCAATCACTTGATCCATCCAATCAATAAATAATTAGCAAGCCAACCATTGTAATTAGGTTACAAATTGTTTAAAGTGGTATATTCCTTTTTAAGTAGCAGATATTAACATTCTCTCCATACAATTCTCTACTCAAATTGTTTTAAGACTTTCTTTAAAATGGTCATCTGAAAGTAAACAATTGCCTCATTTAAGATGTCATGACAAATATTTACTATAAAATTGTGTATCTAGCAAACTTTTCAAATTTAATTACTCATAGGAGAGAAATACCCAAAATGGAATTTTGGTTTTCTGAGGAATATATGTAAAAATGATTTAGTTGCCTAGCAACACCAAAAAAAAAAATCGAAGAGGAGAAACTTTGTATACTGTTTAGCCATTAAAAAAAAAAGTTACTCCTATCGTGCAGCGAATTAGATCAGAGTGCCTTGTGAACAGGATTTTAACAGTCAGGAGATGTGACTGTGTTTAAGATTCCTTTTCTCAGTCACTAGTTCATTGTCAGCGGCAGCTACAGAGTAGCTTTATGTGCATTCAGAGACCGCCAGGAAATTAGTTCTGCATGACTAAGTCAGCACTGTAGCTAAGAGATGGGGGAGCACCCATTTCCTTAAGCAATTGTTTATTCCTTGTTGTGATAACAATATTAAATATTACAATTCCCGTGTAAAAAAATAATTACACCACTAGAATTCATGTAAAAAACCAAGTCGGCCTTAAAAAAGTGGCCCACACTATAGACTTAAGGTTTAAATGTAATTTGCTGGTTTTTTCTTGGCTTTTTTGTTGCATTCCAAAGTGCTTGATAGCTTATTTAGTGTCTTCAAGCCTTCTTCTAAACTACATGAGGCAGTGAAGTAAAATGTCAGTGAAATGAATTCAGGGAAAATGCACATTTAGAACTAGCAGTAGCTAAAATTAAACTGATCTTTAAAATTAAGACAAATGTTTTTGTTTCTATGGTTTTAAGGGGGAAAAAATAGCATAGCATTAAGATTATCCTCTCTGTACTAATTATCCCAAAGTAAGTTTATTTCTTCCATTCTGCTTCATTCCTGGCCCATTCCTATCCACATGCACCTTGCACGTGCCCATCCCCCAAATCATTCATTTTGTTCTTGCTGTAGCATTCTTACTCTCAGTCCTGTAGATTAGATACTGTTTCCAAATTAAATTCCAACTTGTTTACCTAAATAATGCTTTTGCATATTCTTTAAGATTGAGAAGGATTGTTTTCTCCATCACCACACACTACATGCAAATACAAGCCTGCAAATCATTTTAGAGTTTTTAAAATACATTTCCTAATCCTATACCAAAATATGACCTATGTATTCCCAAAATATTACATACTCCTGCATGTGCACACACATGACTTTGAGTCCAGACAAAATATCTTTGCCTGAACCTAAAGGTGTAACTCATTTAGAATTTAAGGCCTAAGAGTAAGACAAGATTCCTATTTTTCAGGTTCCTCAGTGCACACCCATTGTACACTCCCCTCCTTGGCTGCTGTGAGACGCTGGTGGTCTCCCTGGCAGAGGCTCTGCAGAAACAGTTGGGAGAAAGTGAACACTTCCTAGCACTTCCTGATACATTTGTGTGCTTGGGCATGGCTTGGCTTGGTGGTGGAGTTTTTTTAAAATGACATAGGGTGTGCACATCACTGACAGATGAGTGACAGATGGCCCACCTTGTTTTCTGGGAAATACATTTACTGTTGTCTTAAAAAAAGAAAATTCTCTTTTGAGAATTTCCACAAAATTATTAGCTGTCACTTTTTAGACCGAAGAAACTGATCTGAAACTATAATATAGAAAATGGCTAAGAAATACAGTTCAACTTTTATTAAGCACTTACTCTACAGTTGGAACTTTGCAATAGTAAAAATACAGAAGTCAATGACACAGTTCTTATTCTGAATTTTGTTCTTTTAACAACATGAAAGATACCACTTTACCCATCTGTCATAATTTTTTAGTTGAAAAATATAAGAATATGTCAAGCAAAACCAATTTGTAAGATTCTATAATAGCATGACGAATAGAACAGAACTTCTGCATAACCATATTTTTCAAATTGATCAAATTTTATCTTTTTTTTTTTAAATCAAATTCTATCTTAGGATGGAATGACAGGCTTCCTAACTCAGGAGAATCAAGAGATGTAATACATTGTTTCTGCCTACTCACAAATAGTAGTCAAAAATGAAGAATATGGTTTACTATGAACTGTTTGCTTTAATGTTAGACATGGAGTCGTCTCAGAAATAAATGTTAAGTAATATGTGAGTTCAAGGAAGACAGAGAATTCCTATCAAGGTCAGTTGCTTAATTTGAACTTGATAAATGGCAAAGTAGCAGGAAGCTATTGCATGGCAATCACAAGACAGGTTGCAGCCAACACCAAACTAAGGAACTGCGAGAGATCAGTAAGCAACAATCAAAATCAGACAAGGACATAAGCTAATAAAGGAGTAAAAATCAAAGCCAATAGAGTTTTGCAATTTGTGCCATTTTCTAAGGAGCTGAATCCTAATTTTTAGTTCATACTCTGACAGCAACTAAAAGACACTTCCCTGAATCTATCAGAAATGAAGTTAAAATTTGAAGAACTAAAGGGTATTACAATTCACGTAGTGAAAAATGATAATCCTGTTCAAAAATATTAGGGACAGTCCACAAAAGAATGCAGCTGAAAAAAATAACCTGGTAAGTCAAATTCCTAAGCTTCTGTTAATAGTGTTGGAATGGGTGAAAAGGAATGAAACCATCAAGATTATTCCACATTTTACCTAGAATATCTGCTTATAAAGCTAGAATGTGAAGGTAGGAAGGAAATACTTTGATATTCTTTAACTCCTAACACATGTGCAGTGATGATCTACAACTATCATCAGGGATATCCTTAGTGGGTGTACAGATCGTGGCCTGCACAAGGACACTTGTCTGAGAGGGTGATTGTGCACTGAAATCTACCTTTTGTTCTGTCTTGAAGGTGTGGGTTCTAACCTAGGGCTATATTGGTCTGGAAGAAAGAGTATCTTTTTTTAAAAAAGATTTTATTTATTTATTTGAGAGAGAGAGAGAGTGAGTGAGAGAGAGCATGAGAGGGGAGAAGGTCAGAGGGAGAAGCAGACTCCCCGTGGAGCTGGAAGCCCCATGAGAGACTCGATCCCGGGTCTCCAGGATCATGACTGGAGCTGAAGGCAGTGGCTTAACCAACTGAGCCACCCAGGTGCCCAAGAGTACCTTTTTTCTAGACATATTTTATTTAATTCTCTGGTCAGTCAACGAAGGCCCAAGACTTTGTTCACTCATAAATCTGTCCACTTCTCTGCCCTTCCTGTCATTATGTAATAAAGAGATCAGTATTTTGTACTAAGATACAGCTTTACATATGTTGTCATTTACTATGAGGAGACATTGAGACATAATTTGTCCTTTTACAACTGTTCAATTTATTCTTTTTAATATTGAAATTATTTTTTTAATTTTTAAGTAAAATCTGTTTACCTCTAGCACAATAATTTATAAAGAACTGTATCTTTCTAACAATAAAAAGTTTGTTCTACTTTATATCTTTAATACATAAGAAAATGAATACTTTGATTTTTGTGTTATTTTAAAATTAATATTTTTATTGTGTTAAAAAAAGCTAGTCAAATTATAAGAATGGAGATTTTCATGTTAGCTACAAAGTTTTATTTTCTGGGTAAGACTTACATAATTCTTGGAAAAGAGAAAAAAATATCAATTAATGCATGCAATATAATGGAGTGTTATTTCATATCACCAGCCAGTTGATGTACTAAATAGAGGCATTATGCTAAGAACTGTTCACAATTTCAACTTTAAAATGGCTCTAAGCTCATTAGAAACTGACAATCTGTTGTCATAAGCAATCTCTACAAGGCAACTGTGTGACAAGACTTTCAAACATATTTACTTCCAAAAACAAAATCCAAATTATAAGATTTTAGAGCTCTGCCTGAGAATGTAAAGATTCTAGGGATAAAAAGATAGGAATTTTATTGGGAGAAAGGTAAAACAAACAGTGCAGGGTTTTTGCAGCAAGTGAAGATTGATGATTAAGGATTTTCAAAGAAGAGAAAATAAAAGATGAAAAGATAAAGAAAAAAGGATCTTCACCTACACAAGTAGACAAAAAAAAAAGTCTCCTTTCTCACTTGAGTGCTATTTTAACTTAATTGTGTTTCATCTCTACTTATTCCTCTCCAGCAACATCTGTTCCAGGAAGGCTCAGCAGATAATAAGGACTTAAAATTCTACCCTGATCCTTTATGATGCTTTGGTTGAGTCTCGCACACAAACATGACCCATACTTAAGAACTCATTCATGTACCTCTTGTCTTTCTAGGAGCGAGAACTGGTCATAGGGCAAGCCCCTGTTAGGTGTTCTTGATTCCTGCCACAGTCATTCTAGCCTGCTGATGATTTCTTTTAGAAGATGGGATTAGGAAGTTCACAAGAGATTGTTCATGAAAGCAATGAAAATTCTGTGACCAAACTCACATGTGCTAAGATCTCCAGGAAATTTACCATCTGTAGGAGTCATGCTTAAGCCCAGAACCATTCCTGTGGCCATTTGACTTTGTTACAATATTGTATAATGCAACAACTACAACACAGTAACATCATGTGTATTTCATTTACAATAAGGAGAACACCTAATACCCTGGGAGAACATACACAAATACAGCAAGTAGAAAATGAGCCTGATACTGAAGTTATGGAAAAAGGAAAGACTCCTTGACCTCTAACTGTAAAAAAGAAAATGAATATACTCACGTTACCATGGTTATTCATAAAAGGAAAAACAAAATGGATAACTGTCATTTAAGATATGTTGGAATTATTTGGAAATGTTTGAATTTGGAAATGTTTGAATAGAAATAAGTGGATCCAATTATAGAATCTATTTATCTATAGGATTATGCTTTTGGTGGATTACCTATATAATGGGGTGTTTCATTCATTTACTTCCTTGATTTATATTTGTAGAGATCTATTGTTATTCCAAACTGGAGACTTTGGTGGTATAGATCTGTAACAGTAGAAGTCAATAAAATAATACTAAACAAATGAGGTGAGACTTGCAATAGACTTTCAAGTATATATAATTTTTGAAGTTTTTAGTAACCATCTCCATTTTGACAGACCATAGCTCATATAGTTTTTCACATTGTTTAGAACTTGAGACACTAACAAAATCCTATGTTACCCAGTTATTTTGCTGTCTTTAATGTTTTTAAATGTTCAAAATCAAAACTTTTTTCTTTCCCCAGCTGAATCTTGATATTCCATCAGGAAATTCTTGTGAGTTTTCACCCATTATCTGAATGGACTGCGGAAATAACTCCTTGTTTTGTCTTTGGTAGGTACACTAATGGACGTGTGTAGGCTCATAACCCTTGAAGGTAATGGCGTGAAACTGCTCCACAGCTGGCCAGAGAAATACAGATCCCATTTCAGCTCTGATCTCTTGATGGTTGCAAATCATACACTTTTTCTATCAGAGTGAAACAGTCCTGCCAAGAATATTCCTTGGCATTCACTCTAAAGAAGAATTTTGAAGTATGATATTTAAAAAATAACTTTCTAGCCAGATAACTACTTTGCATACAAAACAGCTCAAATCTGGGTGCCCGGGTGGTTCAGTGGGTTTAAATCCTCTGCCTTCAGCTCAGGTCATGACCTCAGAGTCCTGGGATCGAGCCCCACTTCCGGCTCTCTGCTTGGCAGGGAGCCTGTTTCCTCCTCTCTCTCTGCCTGCCTCTCTGTCTACCTGTGATCTCTCCCTCTGTCACATAAATAAATAAAATCTTTGAAAAAAAAGCTCAAATCTAAATATTGAGTGATCTTGAACAAACCAGTATTTTTAATCCAATCATAAAACTTCCAGATAATTACAATAGTAGTAGCTTACTTCACACACACACACACACACACACACACACACACACACACACAAATCTAAGCACTATGCCATGTGTTTTATATATTTTTCAATGCCCTCTCAAGGCAGCAAGGTTGGTGGTTGGTGTGCCTATTGTAACTCCATTGTACACACATATGCGATTCCTGTCTTGCTAAGTCTCTTGCTTCAGATTCAGTCAGAGTATATGCTCCATCTTGTGGAAACCTTGTTGATTGAATTACACAGCTACTTCATATCATAATTTTGCCTTCACTGTAATTTTATTACGTTTGAAGCAAGTGTGTTTGTTAGTACAGACTGATTCTTCTAAAATAAATTGCCATTCTTTAATTACAAAGTTTTTTTGATTTATCAACATTTGAATCATTTCCTTTGAGAGATTAATTGAAGAAAACTTATATGGCAGATTCCACAGTGTATGCAGTGTATGTTTTCTGCATATCCAGGAAAAATCTGATCCTCACCCTAGCAATTACAATTGAATGTTTTATTTTCACATTATTGTATCCAAAACTGCTATATTTTTTGTTTTCAAAAGAGCCACATTTTCTTTTTAATTATCTGTTTTCTAAGGGCTATACAGGGACTTATAATATCTGTGATCTAACTATTCTTTTACTCTCCCGTGAGATGGATTGAAGGTACATGGTGTATCCATCAAAAAACTACCGATTAGCAGAAGAACATAACAGAAAGTATTTCTCTATGAGCTAGAAAGATTTCAAGCGAGTGGAGAGATTATAGTACATCTCTATTTTCTTAGAGCCACTCTCATTTATCCTCATAACACTAACCTTTTCAGAGTTAAAGATATGAAGACATTGAAAAATGATTGGAATAAATGATAAAAAGATGATTTTTTAAAGCCCTGTGGTGAAACAAAATCTTATATGATGGCCAAAATAACAGAAAAATGAATTTAAGGTGGGAGGGGGTGGTGAATAAATCTACAGAGGAGATCAAAGCTCTGGAAAGTGGATAAATTATTAGCAGGAGCTTTTATAACACATCCCCAACTCTACATCAAGAGAAAAAAAAATGTGGAAAAAATAAGTCATGAGAAGTTGTTGAGGTACCTAAGGAATTTTTGTTTGCAGCCTATATTTTTCAGCTATTATTTCCAGCTATGAGAGAAAATAAGCAACTCAAATATTTGAATCAGGAATATTTAGAGAGTCAACTATACAATAATAAATTGTTTCTACTATAATGGTTAAAAGTGCCTGTTTGAGGGAGACAAATAGGGGTTTAAATCTTGGTATCACTATTTTAAAATACTTAAGCTTTTTGAACCAAGTTTTCTTATTTTAAAATGGCAATAATATTCATCTCATGAATGTTGTCATAAATTGAAGAGTTAAATAGAAAATGCCAAGTAAATCAAAGCACAAAGGAACAATGAGGAGAAAAGCCAGCATCCCTCACCATCTTGCTGTCTGTGGGTACAGCCCACAGAGAAAAAAAAATATTTTTTTCAATATTTTTCTCCTTTGTGAACATCTCTTATGATAAGACTTCAACTCCGATTCACACTGCCCTCTCAGGAGGACTTCATGGGCAGACAGAATCTGTGAACCTATATAGACTGAATAAAAGTAAGGAGGAGTAAGTATTGGAGAGATTAAGTAGGTCTGATAGACTTTTTTGTAGCTATTAGGCATCCAGGGAGATATGCAAACATTCCTAAGTGTAACGCATGACAATGACATACGTAGGTGACCATGGGAAGTACAGACAACAATGCCAAACAAGAGGTTTGAGGTACTGCTGAGTGGACAAGTTGGCGAAAAGTCAAAGAACAATAGCAGGAAGGATGGTCACAAATAGTCTGAGCTTTTGGAAATAAAGTCAGGAATGCACATTTTATCTTTAATGTTAAATATGTAGTTACACTGCAATTACAGAATCTTATATAATACTATCCCCTCCAAAAATGGATACTGTTTGCTGTGGGGACTTATTAACAAAGAATATTGTCCTGGATAAACATCTATCATTGCTCCCAGTCTAAAAGATGCAATTGTACCTAAATGAACTATTTATACACTGAGAACAAGATCATCCACATCTATAGTTACCAGACACTAGAGTATAAAGAAGACAAGAAAAGGCAAAAAATGGAAAAAAAAAAAAAAAAGATACAGGAGAATGCACTTGAAATGATAATTTTAAAAGGGAGAGGAGTTAAAACATAGGAAACACTTTAAAACTAAAGTGATTATTTAGGAGGCTTGAGTGACCCATGATTTCTACATATTTTTTGAAGATTTTATTTATTTATTTGGCAGAGAGAAAGAAACACAGAGAGGGAACACAAGCAGTGGGAGTGAGAGAGGGAGAAGCAGGTCTCCCGCTTAGCAGGAAATCCGATGTGGGGCTCAATCCTGGGACTTAGGATCATAACCTGAGCGGAAGGCAGACACCTAATGACTGAGCCACCCAGGCACCCCCCTAATGATTTCTATATTAATATAAAGATGAATTTTCATCTCAGTAACACAACCTAGGCACTCCTTATTCTGCTTTAGCCTATGTAAAGTTGTATGAAGTAAACAGACTTTACACTCAACTTTATACTCTTCACCTTCATCTGAGTAATCAAGGTTTTACTTCCTACCAAAGTTTGGTCTTCTAACCCATATTGAAAACCACTGAAAATGTCATTCCTTATAAGCTCTGAGTTAAGTAACAGGGATCAAAACTTAGGTCAAGTTCCCTAGAGGAGACTGAGACAGAGATTCTTACACCTGTGATGTCCAGAGTTCTTATTCTCAGGAACAGATAGTGAGAGCATGAATAGAGCTGTAATAGGAAAGGGGAGAACTGAGGGAAGAGTGTAGTTTCAGGAGAAGTCTAGCTTCAGCCTGATCCCATGAAATTCTAGAACATAAATTTCATCACATAATCTGTTTCCCATAAGGCAAGGGCCTTTGTAGCCCAGCACCAACCAGGAGTAATTTCCTGGAGGCCTAGTGAGTGAAGCAGCTCCAAAAGCCAAAGAGAGTGCTTTTTCGGTACAGGGAAGGCTGCAGAAAGTTAAACTCTTAGCAAAGCCTGCAGCTGCATTAAAAAGGATCCCCAGGAATCTGGGTGAGAATCCGATTAGCGTCAGCTAGAACCATTATCAAAATAATCTAAAAAAAAAATCATCAAAAGAAATTCTTATAGATACTTTAAAATTAAAATGAAATAATTTTTGTGTGGCTTAGAAAGGGGGAATTCAGGGAGAGAGGAGAAAGAAGAAAGACATCCAGTATCTTTGAAGTCATTTTTCAAGGTTTTAACTTTGACTGCTCAATAATATGACTTGACAGAGTTTGCTAAGCATTCGGTGGTCAAAACAAAGATAAGGGGTCTGGTCTTCAGACTTATCTGGCCCTTTTCTATGTGGATTATTTTTCAAGTTTCTGCAGATAATAATACCTATCTTAAAATAGGTATTATTCTTGAATCTCCTAATGATTCTGAGAAATAGGTAGTGCAAATTATTGTTTTATAAATACGCAAACCAAGATCTAGAAAAGTCATAGTCTAATGCTATTCACACAATTCCGAAGTGGAAATTCCAAAATCTGAACTCAGATTCTTCATATGTAATTCAAAACTGTTCTCCCCACATTGCTACAACTTCCATTTCAAAGATGTTTTAATGTTTCAAGCCATGTATTTTTTTAAAAAACGTTCTATTGTCTAAACATGTCAAAAAATGATCCATTTAAATAATATCCTGAGATAACTATAGTAAAATAAAGGGCCAAAGTACCTAGAATCAAATAAACAACATTCAAAATCACATTTATTGTTTACTATTTACATGACCATTAATTAATGCTCAGTTATAGTTTTTTCCACTGAAAAATTACAGGTAGAAACAACTGTCTATGACCCTGAGGTTGGTTGAGCTACATTTGCAAGAGATGAAATATTTACATATTGTAAAATACTATAAGGTATTATTATCATCAACATTACACAAAAAAAGATCAGATAATCTTGTCAGACACAGTTATTTCCAGATGACCATTACACCAAGCCTTTAGATCTTGCATTATTCCAAAGACTTTAAGATTCAGGAATAATAAGACTAGGTTTATGATCAGGCAATATCTTGTCCATCCTAATGACAACAAAAGAGGACTCTTCTTTCATCACCTGGGGCTTAAGGCTACTTTGATGCCAGATAACACCCTGAGGTCCAAAGTATGTGCTGAACTTTCTTAATGAATTCCACCCCCACTTTTTTGAGGTAAGTGCATCATTTGCTGCCTAACTAGCATAGTTTGATGGTGCCATGTAACTCTGTTTTTCTGAAGAAAATGTTCAGATTCTGAAGCTTCACTTTCCCTGTGACCTCAATTAAAACTGAAAATAGAACTTATAACCATAGTTGTTGGTTTTAAAATATCGATACTTATCAGTTTTTCTTCAAAATAAAAAGAATACATTTTGAGGTTTTAAAAATTCATAAAACACCATATTTACAATGCATGCCTAGTATAAATTATTTTTCCCCCATGACAGTAAGTTAGAGATTTCAAAAACAGATTAGACGGTGTGACACTTTCCCCCCTTAATCTCTCCATTTGTAGCTCTGGAGATTAATGAATAGTTATCCCAGCATTCTGAGCTGTTTCTAATCATTATCACAAGCCATCATTGGCTCTAAAAATTCTTAAGTGCAATAATACATTTAAAATATAGAAATATATTTGACAAGTTGTCACATTCATAAAGTATTTGAATTCAAACACAGTATTATATTTAAAAGTTATCTAAAGCAATGATATCTCATTTTAATCAAAATAAAATGTATGTTTGGCTTAAAGAAAGTAACAAAAATAGTCAAATATGTGAATATTATACAGTTGGTAGTAGAGAAAATATTTTACCCCACATATATATATAAATAGAAATACATATATATACATATATAGAAATAGGCATTTGAAATACACATAATCTCTACTGTTTCTCTACTTGTCTGAATTGGACCCAGTCGTGGGTGACTGCGCAATAATGTGAATGACTAAAGATGACTTAAGTGTCTGCCATCTTAAATTTTAGGAATAATGATTCAGATAGTGTAATACATAATTCAGCTTGAATGAAAGAGAAAGGCAGAAACAGGCAGGGATGCACAAAAAGAGAGAGAGGGGAGGCGGGAGGACGGAAGGACAGAAGGAGGGAGAGAGAGAAACACATAAAGATAGCACAGGGATCAGACTCCTGCACAGGCACACGTGTGCAGAGAGAGATACACTGTCACACAGAGACACGTGCAGAGAGACAGACTTGCAACCAGATCAAATAATCATTTTGTCACAACATTTTAGTACTTGAATTCCTGCTGGACTATTTCTAAATATTGCAGCAAGGACACTAATTCTGTGGAAGATAATTCTATACTGATTTTTAAATATTAAAGGTTGATGCCACTCTGTGATGTTTTCAAAGAAATGGCTCTTCTAAACCAAGCATTTTAACATTTATATAATCTTCCAAATAAACAAATTCATATATTTAAGTCAGAGTAAAACCAGTGCTTCCTAACTCTCAGAATTTAGTCTCTTTCTGCCCTCCTCATCCACACTTGAGGCGAGAATTTAGAAGCACAGTTATATTAATTTGTTAAATCCTAAGGACAAACCAAAGCTATCCTAGTGACCTTAGAATCTCATTTCTGCTACTAGTTTTTCAGACCTCTATGTTTATCCTAGCTTGAGGGGAGAATAATACTGTCCATATAGCCTAAACCAAGTCCTTTGTTCCTTTGCTCTAATTTGAAATCAGCAAGCACAAAACAAGAATTCTATAGGAGATCAGGCTTATACTGGCATAGTAGCATATTTTTTTTTCAAGTATCATGTCAAACCAGAAGATGAAAAAAGTGGTCAAATATAGAATTTTCATATTTATCCAATTATTTGCAGCATAGGCTCTTATCTCCCTGTAGTTACAGAATTGGATAATCATTCCTTTTGTTTTTCTAACATATGATGATCACACAGTCAGGTGTGTTTTGGCCTTGATAAAGTCCAAATTGACTCTTTTTAAGGACAGTATATTAGAACAACTATTTAATGATGTCGTTGTTTCCATGATCAAGGCACGCTTTAAACCTATAAAATCCCTAGTGGATATTGCTAATTGGTTTGCAGGGCTTAAATGAGTATCATTATATATTTTGATTATTTCCATAAATCAGTAGAAAGACAAATTTCAAATGAGGTGACAATTATTAACTCTTCCAGTTGGCTGGAATAAAATAACAAAAAACATTAATTCTTCTAAATTAAAAGCTAAATGAATATGAATATAGCAGCATCACAGGTGGAATACCTAGACAGGATGAGTTAGCTGTTTGCTACTCAATTATTTTCTCTGTGACCAAGAAATTGTTACTAACATTCCCCCATCATCTTATCTTTCAATCAGTGTTCATCTAATAAAGGAAAATTCTCATATCTATTAGTGGCTATTATATATTCATGGAGATAGTGCCCCCCCTTTACTTAGGTAATAATACTATTCATACAAATGGCACATGAAAGTTTAAGAACATATTTTAATTACAGTGTGTTCAACAAGGAGATATCACTCCACTTTGTTCAGACTTGTATTTGGGGAAATGCACTTTCACATCAATTATAAATCCATGCTTTACCTTCCTATACGAGATTAATTCAAGCCCCACACTCAGAAACTGTATCTTAGTTGGCTTTAGACAGCACATTTTACAGAATAAATTTTGGAGATTTGTGTTACATATGTGAATTTTTTCATTTTTTTAACATAGATTAAAAATATTTTGACAGATCATGGTTTGGTTTTCAATTGCACCAAGCAAAATGCCTCTTAATCCCTCTTTTTTTAAATTAATTCCTCATACTTAAGGCTCCATTCTGTTTTATAGAAGCTATAAAATAATCACCTATCCATATTCATTTTATTTAGGGATTGTGCTCATGCCACATTTTGTTATTGAAACATCAAAGGATTTATCTCTTAATTGGTGGCTCTTGATCAATCTTCAAAGTTCAATGTAAATCACAGTTGGTATAGGGATTTGTTATTTACCCTTTATAAAAAGCATCATTTATTACCTTTTAACCCATACTCTTCAACTTCTCTGTATGGGCAAACATTTAATCTTATGTCTGCATGTAATTTTTTTCAAAACATATATTATTATTTTGTAGGTTTTTATCTTCAATTTTTATAAAGAGTAGTATGTTATATAGTTAATTCTTTCTCAGCTTTTTCACTAAGCACTGTGTCTTTAAGATCTGCTTGTGTTGACATGTGGACTTCAAATCAGTTGCTTCTAACTGTGGTGCAATATGGTGTGCATCAGGCACATTTTACGTACATATTCCCTTGTAATGGACATCCAAAATGCTTCCAACTGCTCACTTCTACAAATAACTTGCTGCAAGTAGCATACACATACATAATCTCCAAAGGATCTGTATAAAAATTACTTTGAGACATATTCAGGAATTGATGAATGAGCAATAGCCTACTTCTCTGCAGAAGGGCTGCACCAATCTACAGTTCCACCGGAGAGACCTGATCATTCCCAAAACCCATACAATCACAGTTCTTTCCACTTTGGGTTAGGCTAAGAGTGGTATAATGAAAGCACAAGCACAAACAAGGTTTTGTTTTGTTTTGTTTTTCCTTAAGCTTTCATTCAAATTCCAGTTAGTTAATAGACACTGTAATATTAGTTTAGGTGCACAGTAGAGTGATTCAACACTTCCATATAACACCCAGTGCTCATTAATACGTCACACTCCTTAATCTCTATCACTTATTTAACCCATCCCCCACCCAAGTTCACTTAAATTTGCATTTACATGAAATTACAATAACATTGAAATCTCTTCATATACTAACAAGATTTGGGGTTTACTTTTCTGTTCATTGTTTTTTTCATAATCATCTGCTCATTTTCTATTTTTGATGCTTTCTTCACTTTATTAAAGGCATGACTTGTATATTCAAGATATACAGCATCATGTTAGTTATAAACGATGTCTTCTCCCGTTCTAGCATCTATAGTCCCACTGCATAAAAGTCCTCAATTTTTAAATAATCCGTATAGTCAAGTTTTCCCTTATGATGTGTGCTTTTGAAGATTGTTTAGTATTTCCTCCTACAATGGTCAGAAGGATGCTGCACATACAGATATTTAAGCCATCTAGAGTCCTCTTTTCTGTAAGCAATTTTGTTTATAACATACAAGGCATGCAATTGCTGAAAGAGTGAATAGGTATAAAAGTGGGGATGCAACATTGAAAAAGTATAAGAAATATTGAGTCATATAAGTTCTTTATATATTTGGGATACCAACCCATTCTAGGTACACACACACACACACACACACACACACACACACACACACAATATACATACAATGGAATATTCAGCAATTAAAAAGGAAAAAGGAAATCTTGTCATTTGCAACATTATGAATGGACCTAGAGTATAATGCTAAGTGAAATAAGTCAGAAAAAGACAAATATCATATGATTTTGAAAACTCCTATGTAGCATTGAAGACATGAAACAAATGAACAAAATAAAAAAGGGAGAGAGAGAAACAAACCAAGAAACATACTCTTAACTGTAGAGAACAAACTGATGGTTACTCAAGGAGGTGGCTAGGGGGATAGGTGAAGAGGGTTGAAGTACAATGTAATGTACAGAATTGTTGAATCACAATATTGTACACCTGAAACTGATTTAACATTGTATGTTAATTATACTCGAATAAAAATTAAAAGTTACAATAACTGAGAATATATAAATTTCAGAAAAAAACAAGTTGGTGAGAGTTATTTTTAAAAATTTCATTTCCTAAAATAAGTTTATCTTCAGATTTTTGCAGATGTATTCCAAAACAATCACAAGGACAAAAACACTTTGCAAAGACTATATATGAATGCAAACAGATTTCAACCAGTATTGTGGTGACGATATTATACTGAAAGAGGGACTCATCATTAGAAAAACACATATACTTCTTGGTATGAACAAGGAACTCAAACACTATGCTTCCCTCCTCCACTAAGCTTTTCCTCTATGCCTTTCTCCTGAAAAATACTTTTAGTATGGATAAGAAATTAATGCTATACATAATTATTTTATGATAATTTGTTTTAAGCATTGCTCCTAATAATGAAATAAAATAGATTTTCAAAATATCTTAAGTATGTAGTCAAATTATTATTTAAGCCTTGACATAATGAGTGAGTGTTAGTTTATCTTTGGAAAATAATAAGCTACATATCTCATCAGATCAAACATTAAACATCGAGACATAATTAATAATGACATTTAAAATTCCATAAGACCAATAAGGCAATGATAAAATCCTAAATTGGCTGAATATACAAAAAAATAATTAAAGCAACAGTATTGCATATAATACCAAAATAGTTTTAATAAAACTAATAAATATACCAAATATACCAAATAATACAACTAATAAATATACCAAAATAGTTTTAATGACATTTTATTAGACGCGAACTTCTTATATACCTTCAGATTCTCAGTTTATTTTATTTTTATCTGTGCATGTAGGAAGGGAACATTGAGGATAATCATGACTGTTGAAAGTTGCAAAACAGTTTAAATAATTTTAGAAGAAACTATTCCAAAGGTAAATTAAGTTTAAAAATTAAAATTCATAATTATGAAAAAGTATAAGGGTAAGTTATGAAAATTAAACATATAGTTTTCTCTTATTTGTTTTCTAGTTAATTCAGGAAGAAAATTAAGGCAGCTTTATAAGCACAGAAAAGATAAAAGCTCTACTTTAGGAATGAAGAATTTCTTTAGAATAGTTATATTATTTCTTTTCATTTCTAATTCCAAGCTAAACATGTTAATCTCCAATCACAACCTTCTTATACCAGATATTTTGAAATGCTTTGTGTGATTTTATGTTTCCTTTTCTATATTGGAAAATTTGTTTTTATTAACCAAGGAAAAAGCTAATTCAGTAAAATGATAATTTCTAAGTTTTTCATTTCTGTTTTTCATGTTTCTGTAAGCACAGTATTCCATAGTTGGATGTGTGTGTGGTGCTTTTTGTTTGTTTTTGTAACTTTTGAATCATTCTTCTGGTTATGTTTGAAATGAATGAAAAGATGTACTTTATTCTATTTCTGGCTTATTGCAAGTCCAAGACACAGCTACCACTGTTGAAGAAAAAGCTATCATGAGAAGCTCAATGTCACTAAACCATGACTCCTACTGGTTACCAGGGTTAGCTGATTAAAGACACATGTGAGAGGTTACCTTCTGCCATCACACCGGCATACATGGCTCTGTTTTCTCTAACTCAACTATTTCGTCAAAGATAGTGGCTTTTATGGTAAAGGCAGACTTGCTTGTTGGTCGAAAGACAAACAGCAGTTGCAATCTTCTGATAGAATTTTTAAGCAAACTTAAAGAAAACATGCCTGCACCAGCAATCAGATAAAATCAACTGAACCAAATAACCCACTATATTAGTTATTTGGAATTCCCGTCGCTGCTCTAACAAATTACCGCAAAGCTGGCAGACTGGACAGCACAAATCTATTACCTTATCTTTTGGAAGTCAGAAATCTGACAGATGTCTCACTGAGTTAAAATCAAGGCATCATCAAGACTGCATCAGAGCTGTATTCTTTTATAAAGGCTTTTGATAGATACGTTTCCTTACCTTTTCTAGCTTCTAGAAGCTGCCTACTTTCCTTGGTTTGTGGGTCCCTTCCTCCACCTTCAAAGTCAGCAAAGGTAAATAGAGTCCTTCTCACATAAAAACACTCCAGCCTCCCCCAGAGTCACATTCCCTCTGACTTGACTGCCTCCTTCTTCCACTCTTAAGCCCCCTCTGCTTCATTGGACCCACGTGGTAATTCAAGCTAAACTTTCCATCTCAAGTTCAGCTGATGAGTACCCTTAATTCCACTGTAACCTTAATTCCATCTTGACATGTAACCTAATATAGCCACGGGATCTGGGGATTAGGACATGGTTATCTTTGGGTGTCATTATTCTGCCTCTCATACCTATTATATATCTGAAGCTGTTATTTCACAAAGTTTTTAGCACCTGTTGCAAAATATTGTTGTGCTCATCAATATTCATTAATTCAGTACATTTTATTTTAGACTATTCTGAGTACTTGATATGCAGCACAAAGCAAACTAAACACACTCTTTTCCTACCCACCCTCTTGAATCTATTGCCTACAACAATTCTCTGCCAAAACAAAACAAAACGAAAAGAAATTGTATAAATGATTAATTACGGGTTGATTATTCTCTCTGCTATAGATCTTTGTATATAACTTCAAAGAATTCCTGATGTGAAATTTGTAATCAGTAAATAATATTTAAATAGTGAACCTCTTTTAATAAACTTCATTTCTTCATTTAAACAAGAATAGAGTACAAATAATAAGTTTTTCTCTTTATTTCAATCAAAATGATCTAAAGACACCTTATAGAATATAAAAGGATATTATATTTTATTATAAAAGCTACATCTTCTTGAGCTTTCTAAAATCTATTTTGGAGTCTTAAGCTTTAGCATTTCTTTGAGTAAAGTGGAAATAAACTATAAAATTTAATACTTGGAGACAACCTGTAGTCTTATTCAGAAATTTAAAGGTAGCATTTAATTTTAATCAACTATGATTTTCCACAGAGATCCCTTTCTTCATTATAATACAAATAAATGACAAATTCTTTCAGTGGAGCTTCTAAATTAAGAATTTGTTTTAAAAGTAATTTAAATTGCATCAAAATGAAAGGGTATATCATCAGGTAACTATTGATATATATATATATATAGCCACAAAATCTCAATGGCATATAAAAATAAGTATTTATTTCTCATACATCTGAGGATCCATTTTAAGTTATTATTCCAGATGGGTTGGCTTCTCACAGCCTATCCATCTCTGGTATACTTAGTATGATTTCCTGCAGAGGCCTAGAATGAAGGAGCAGCAAATACTTAGGGGATGCTCTTCTCATAGGAATGACAGAAAAACAAGGTATAAGCTCACTGTGTAGGCACATTCCAAATGTTGCTTACATCATAACTTCCATAATCCATTGGTCATAGCAAGTCACGTGGTCAAAGTCAGAATCAAGAGGCACATTCAACCTACCATGGAGCCAAAAGGACACATGGCCAAATCCAACATATGTTGAGACAGGAGCATATTTCACCCAAAGAGGGAGAGTAAATACTGTCCAAACAATAACTTAAACTATTACATATTTTGAAACAAATACCTAGAAACAACATTCTTTAAAAAAAAAAAAGATTTTATCTATTTATTTGACACAGAGAGAGATCAGAAATAGGCCCAGAGGCAGACAGAGAAAGAGAGAAGCAGGCTCCCTGCCGAGCAGAGAGCCAGATGTGGGACTCCATCCCAGTAACCTGAGATCATGATCTGAGCTGAAGTCACAGGCTTAACCCTCTGAGCCACCCCAGCACCCCAGAAACAACATTCTTTCATATTTTATTAGGCACAGGAAAATGAAGGCATATATTTATCACTGGAAATATATAAGGTCTATAGCATAATTATTTATTATAAGATAAGGATATTGGTCATAAAGAAGTCCTTTTTTTAATTTGTTTGGTTGCCATAACAAAATACCATAAGCTGGAATTCCTGGAACATATGGTAATTCTATTTTTAATTCTTTGAGAACCTCCATATTGTCTTCCACAGTGCCTGCACCAATTTGAATTTCCACTAACAGGATATGAGGGTTCCTCCACATCATCACCATCATTTGTTATTTCTTATTGTTTTTTTTTTAATTATTTTACGAAAGAAAACAAAGGCACTAATTTGAGAAGATATACGCACCCCTATATTTATTTCAGCATTATATACAACAGCTAAGATATGGAAGCAACCCAAATGTCTATCTATAAAAGAGTGGATAAAGAAGATGTGATATACAGGGATGCCTGGTTAGCTCAGTCAATTGAGCATGTGACTCGACCTCAGGGTTGTATGTTCAAGCCCCACATTGGGCATAGAGAGCATTTAAAAATAAAAACCTTAAAAAAAATGAAGATGTGATATATAGATATAGACACAATGGTATATTACTCAAACATTAAAAAGAATGAGATTTTGCCATTTGCAACAACATGGATGGACTTAGATGCCAAGTGCAATCAATCAACCAGAAAAAGACAAACACCATATGATTTTATGCATATGTGGAATTTAAGAAACAAAACAAGTGAACAAAAAAGAAGAAAGAGTCAAAAAAAAAAGACAAATACAGAGAATCGGTGGTTGCCAGAGTGGGGTTAATTTAGGGGATAAGTGAAATAAAGGAGATTAAGAATAGATTGTCTTGATGATCACTGAGTAATGTATAGAATTGTTGAATCATTATATTGTACATCTGAAACTTATATAACACTGTGTTAATTATACTTCAATTTTAAAATAATGAAAAAATATATATCATAAGCTGGGTGGCTTAAACAACAGAAATTTATTATCAGAAAGTTCTAGAAGCTGGAAGTCCCAGAATAGAACTAAGCATGGTTAGGTTCTGGTGAGGGGTCTCTCCCCGGATTGCAGATGACTGTTTTCTTGCTGTATCCTCACATGAAGGAGCATAGGTTCTGATCTCCTTTTCTTACAGAGACACAAATTCCATTATGAGGGCCCCATGTTCATGACCTCATCCAAACCTAATTATTCTCAAAGGCCCTATTCCAAATATGATCACATTCAGGTTAGGGGTTCAATATATGAATCTGGTGGAGAGGATACATTCAGTCCATAGCAACTCCTAAGGAGAGGACTCCAGAAAAACAGGTATCCCTTGTTTTCCAAAAGTTCACATTAAGCCATTTCACTTTTTAAAAAGATTTACATTAGTTTTTGTTACCCAAAAGAAATCTGAAGAAGATTTTCACTTTTGTGGAAAAAAATTACTGTACTAATGTAGGTCTTTTGTAAAGGCAAAATGTCCTAATGGAGAAAACTGTACCTAAGAAAACAACATATGCATTTCTCCTTTGACCCAGAGATCCCACTTGTAAGTATTTATCCATGGAAATATACCTTCACCTTTGTTGTGAAAAGTTGCAATACAATATTTTTATTGTGACATCATTTGTAATTTCAAATATTGAAAACAATCTCAATGCCAATACATAGCTAATTGATTAAATAAACTGTGATATTCATGCAACCAGGTATTATACTATGTAGATGCTTAAAAAAAAGAATAAGCAATACCACATCTTTATCCATTCATAAAAACATGAAATCTTGTCATTTGCAATGACGTGGATGGAACTAGAGAGTATTATGCTGAGCTAAATAAGTCAAAGAAAGAAATACATCATAAGATTTCATTCATATGTGAAATTTAAGAAACAAAACTGAGGAACCGAGGGGGGAAAAAGGAAAAAGAAGGGCAAACCATAAAACACTCTTAACCATAGAGATCAAACTGAAGGTTACAGGAGAGGATGTGGGTGGGGAATGGGTTAAATAGATGATGGGGGTTAAGGAGGACACTTAATGTGATGCACACCAGTTGCATCTTTAATATATATATATATATATATATATATATATATATATATATATATCTCACTATATGTCACTAGCCTGGGAAAAGAGAAAAATTCAAATTTCAACATTAAGTTTCTATTGAATACATGCTTATGTGGCATTACTAGGTTAAAATTTATAAATTTGAACCATAATAAGTCAGAGACCATCTGTAATGTATACAAATAATATTGGCCACAGTTGTCTTACTATGCAGGTTTAAGAAAACTAGTGTAAGGATAAAATGAACTACAGAAGTATCTGAACCATACTTGGGTGAATGGGCAACTGTGTTTTAGTTCTAAAACCACTTTGTAAACAAAACAGGAATGAATGAATAAATATATTAATGTTGTTTAGAACATTCTTAATGTGAAAGAAGAAAGATATAGATATAAAATGTAGGAAAGAAATAACCCAGTAAATATCTTCGGACTTGGAAATATCAACATGAATAATTACTTTGCCGGCTCAAATTACTGAAAGGGTCTAGAATAAATTATATCTCAATAGCAATAAACATATTCAGTGCCCATATTTTGCTCACTAAATGCCTTTCACACACACACAAAAATGGTTGGGGAGGGGACAAGGATTACTGGAGCAATGGCAGATTTCAGGACTGGGCTGTTTAAAGGGCAAGTCCAGTAAGCCTGGACTATCATGTTGCTATGCTGAGAGTAAGGAAGTAATCAAAACCTGAAGAGGATATATCACAAGACAGAAGCTGGCTTGTAAGTGTTTCTATTTAAAACAGTTTGAGCATCAAAAATAATAATGACAGTAATGGAGTATCACACACCAAATACGTGTGTGTGTGTGTGTGTGCATGTGTGTGTGTGTGTGTGTGTGTGTGTCGGTGTGTGCGTGTATTAACTGAGTCATTAGAAATACTCAAAAATACAATGTAAGGGGGTAAAGATAAGCTGTTCTTATCATTACAGAAAAATAATGAATAATAAAATTAGAAGGAATGACAAATTAAAAATTCCTATAAAAACCATTTAAATAATAAATGATATAGGAAGGAATCATCAGTTGATATTAAAGCCATTAGGTGAATGATTGTTGGGAAATAAGATATTCACATCATCTCAAAGATTTCATATTAATATATTATGAATTAAAAAGAGAAAAGGAT
Organism: Spilogale gracilis; assembly: GCA_004023965.1. Lineage (NCBI taxonomy): Eukaryota > Metazoa > Chordata > Mammalia > Carnivora > Mephitidae > Spilogale > Spilogale gracilis. The sequence continues at coordinate 73,512 of PITA01004993.1, read as the reverse complement.
ACCTTAGCAATGAAAAAACCTGTCAGACATTTCAATCAAATCCTTGAAATTAAAACCTCCAATAATAGAACATACTGACATTGTGTGCCTCCTCCTGTGATATACTGAGAGGAACATATTCCCTATTTAATGTTATTTCCAAAGAATATTTACTTTGAATATCATAAGGTACTCCTCAGACAAATTCATACTGAGGGACATTCTGTAAAACAACTGGTTTAATTTTGTTTTTAATGCCAACATCATGAAAGGCATAAAAGGAAGGGAATGGCTCTTCTAGATAAAAAGAGATTTTACAACTAAACTCAAATTACTCAAACAAATAAACTGATTTAAATTTCATTGGATTATGGATATATTTTTTAAAGCTGTAAAGATTATTATTAGAAAAATGCAATTTTTGGGTGCCTGGGTGGCTCAGTAGGTTAAGCCTCTGCCTTCTGCTCAGGTCATGATCTCAGGGTCCTGGGATCAAGGCCTGCATCGCGGTCTCTGCTCGTCAGGGAGCCTGCTTCTTCCTCTCTCTCTGCTACTTGTGATCTCTTTCTCTGTCAAATAAATAAATAAAATCCTTAAAAAAAAAGAAATGCAAGTTTTTAAAAATAGAATTATGTCAGATTTCTGTGTCAATGTTAAATACTTTATTCTGATAAAGTGGTGGTGTTATATTTCTTATCAGTACTAAATATCACATATTAATGTTTATGAATGATTAAAGTCTTAGTGATGTCTGAATGTGATCAATGAATAGCATATTTTAGGACCTATATATACTAAGTCAATAATTATCACTACCACAAGGGAATTCACAGGCATATGAAAACCTCTATACTTGACAGTTAGAAAATTAGCTAGCCAGGGAAACAATAAGCAATAATATTGATATTTTTAAAAGTCAAAGTCCATGATATAAGCTAGTGCTTCTTAAAAATTTTATGTACCTAGAAATCACCAAAAAACTAATTAAAAGGCAGTCTCTAATTAAGTAGTTCTAAAGTGGGGCCTGAGATCCTGTATCTCTAATAAACTCTGTCCTTAAGATCACAATTTAAGTAGTAACTATGTACTATAATAGCTTTAGAAGACAGAAAGCATTATAAGTTATGGGAAATTAGTGTCTTCTTGGAGGTAATAAATCTTGATATTTTAACTCTTTTTCAAAAAATGAAGGGCAAAAGGAAAGATAAAAAGGTATTTATAATTGCACTATTCATTTACTCACTCTTTACCTGTGGTATTGTCTCAGCATCTAGCATGTAAAAGATTCTGTGTACAGCAGTGAGGGCAGTGTTTGGATCATTTTAGCATCTCTCACAGTGTCTTATGTGGAGGAGGAGCTCTGTGAATATATTTAGTAAACTCAATGTAATTTGAGGGGTGGAGGAATGGGAGAGCCTGGTAGTGGGTATTGGGGACACCTAAAGTGTGGAGCACTGGGTGTGGGGAATGGGGAATGAATCTTGGAACACTGGAAAAAAATTTAGTAACAATAAAAAAAAACCTCAATGTAATTTATGGCTAGAAAAACTCTGAAAAAAAGAATTGGAGAGAAATTATTGTGATGAAGTTGTGACCTGTAAAATAAGTAGTTCTGACTTAAGAAGCATAACTGTACCTATGTGGATAGAGTGAAGAAAGATTTTGGATCATCTTAAAAGATGAGCAGAAAAGAGTACATTTAATATAGTTAAAATTTTCTAAATTGGAGAATATAATGTTTTAGGACAATTAATTTGGCAACAAAAAGTAATAATTTTTTTCCAAGATTTATTTAAATTCTGGTTAGTTAACATATAGTGTAATACTGGTTTCAGGAGAGAATTTAGTGATTCATCACTTACATATAATACCCAGCACTCATTACAAGTGCCCTCCTTAATGCCAATCACCCACCCACCTCCCTCCATCAACCTTCAGTTTGTTCTCTAGTTGAGTCTCTTGTGTTTTTCCTCCATCTCTGTTTTTATCTTATTTTGTTTTTCCATCCCTCCATCTATGTTCATGTTTTGTTTATTAAATGCTATAAACATTGGGGTGTATATGACCCTTTGAATCAGTATTTTTGTATCCTTTGGATAAATAACTATCATAAGATAGTTCCATTTTTAACTTTTTGAGGAGCCTCCATACTGTTTTCCAGAGTGGTGGTACTAGTTTGCATTCCCATCCACAGTGTAAGAGGATTCACCTTTCTCCCCATCCTTGCCAACATCTGTTTCCTGAGTTGTTAAGAGATGATATACTATTGTGATTTTGATTTGTATATTTGTATTTCCCTGATGGTGAGTGATGTTGAGTATTTTTTTTCATGTGTCTGTTCATCATTTATATGTCTTCTCTGGAGAAATATTTGTTCATGTCTTCTGCCCTTTTCTTAAATGAATTATTTATTTTTTGGTTGTTAAGTTTTATAAGTTCTTTATAGATTTTGGATACTAACCCTTTATCCTATATATTATTTGTAAATATCTTCTCCTAGTCCATAGGTTGTCTTGGTTTTGTCAACTATTTACTTCACTGTACAAAAACTTTTTATCTTGATGAAGTCCCAATAGTTCATTTTTTATTTTGTTTCCCTTGCCTTTGCAGGGAAACTAGTTGCTGTGGCCTTTGTTCTCCTCCAGGATTTTAATAGATTCCTGTCTCACATTTAGGTCTTTCATTTATTTTGAATTTATTTTTGTGTGTATGGTATAAGAAAGGGGTCCAGTTTGGTTCTTCTTCATGTTGCTGTCTAGTTTTCCCAACACCATTTGGGTTTTTTTCTTGTTGTTGTTCTTTTATTTTTTTTAAGATTTAATTAATTAATATTTATTTATATTTATTTATTGAAGAGAGAGAAACCAAGGTTGAGTTGGGGGCAAGGACATCAGGGAAGGGCAGGAAGAGGATGAGAGAGAGAAGTAGATTCCCCTCTGAACATGGAGATGGACATGGGGTTTGACCCCAAGACCCTGAGATCATGACCCCCACCAAAGGCAGACACCTAACTGACTGAGCAAATCAGGCACCCCCCAACACCACTGGTTGAATAGACTGTCTCTTCTCCATTGGATATTCTTTCCTGCTTTGTCAAAAATTAATTGACTATATAGTTGTGTGTCCATTTCTGTGTTTTCTATTCTATTCCATTGATCTGTGTGTCTATTTTTGTGCCAGCACCATACTGGTTGATGATTACAGCTTTTTAGTACAGCTTGAAGTCTGGAATTGTGATGCCTACAGTTTTGGTTTTCTTTTTCAACACTCGTTTGGCTATTTGGGGTCTCCTGTGGTTCCATATAAATTGTAGAATTGTTTCTTCCAGCTCTTTGGAAAATGTTGTTGTTATTTTGATAGGGATTGCTTTAAATCTATAGATTGCTTTGGGTAGTATAGCATTTTAACAATATTGTTCTTCTAATCTATGAGAATGGAATGTTTTTTCCCTATCTGTGTTTCTTCAATTTCTTTCATAAGTGTTCTTCAGGTTTCTGAGTACAGATCTTTTACCTCTTTGGTTAGGTTTATTCCTAGGTAACTTATGATTTTTGGTGCAATTGTAAATGGGATAAACTCCTTGATTTCTCTTTCTTCTGCTGCATTATTGTTGTATAGAAATGCAATAGATCTCTGTACTTTGATATTATATCCTCAAACTTTGCTGAATTCAATTTCTAGCAATTTTTGGTGGGATCTTTATATTTTTTCATAGAATATCATGTCATCTCTGAAGAGTGCAAGTTTGACTACTTTCTTGTTGATTTGGATGTCTTTCATTTCTTTTGTCTGGTTGCTAAGACAAGGATCTACAGTACTATGTTGAACAACAATGAGAGTAGACATCCCTGCTGTGTTCCTGATGTTAGGGGAAAAGCTCTCAGTTTCCCATTGAGAATGATATTAACTGTGGATTTTTCATGTATGGTCTTTAAGGTATGAGGTATGTTCCTTCTATCTCTACTTTGTTGAGGATTTTTATCATGAAAGGATGCTGTATTTTGTCAAATACTTTTTTTGCATCTCTTGAGAGGATCCTCTTGAGAGGATCATATGGTTCTGGTCCTTTCTTGTATTAATGTGCTGTATAACTTTGATTGATTTGTGGATGTTTAACTTCCCCTGAAGCCCAGTTATAAATCCCACTTGATCATGATGAATAACTCTTTTTTAAAGATTTTCTTTGTTTATTTGAGAGAATGAGAGAAATCAAGTCCAGCAGGGGGATTGACAGAGGGAGAGGAAGAAGCAGGCTCCCCACTGAGCAGGGATCCCAATGTAGGACTTGATCCCGGGTCCCTGGGATCATGGCCTAAGTCAAATGCAGACACCTAACCAACTGAGCCACCCAGGTGCTCCTGAATAATTCTTTTAATGTATGTTGAATTCAATCTGTTAGTTTCATGCTAAGAATTTTTGCATCCATTTTCTTCAGGAATAGTGGTCTGTAAGTCTCCTTTTTTTTTTTTCCTAAAGATTTTATTTATTTATTTGACAGAGAGAAACACAGCCAGAGAGGGAACAAGCAGAGGGACTGAAAGAAGGAGAAGCAGGCTTCCCACCGAGCAGGAAGCCTGATGTGGGGCTCGATGTGGGGCTCGATCCTGGGTCTCCAGGATCATGACCTGAGCCAAAAGTAGTCGCTTAACCAACTGAGCCACCCAGGCGCCCCTGTAATTCTCCTTTTTATAGGATCTTTGTATGTTTTTGGAATCAAGGTAATGCTGACCTCATAGAATGGGTTTGGAAATTTCCCAACATTTCAGTTTTTTGGAATAGTTCAGGAGAATTGGTATTAACTCTTTAAATGTTTGTTCGAGTTTTCCTGGGAAGTCATCCAGTCATGGACTCTTGTTTGCTGGAAGACTGATCCAAAAAATGAGAAAAGGAAACAAACAAACAAACAAAACAAACCAACAAACAAAACACTAGAAACATGATTTTTAAAAAAAGGAAAGAAACAAAAAAACAAAAAACAAAAACTCTGGTCCTCTTTCAACTGGAACTGATGCTGATGCTTTGGAACACTCTATGACCAGTAGACTTGGTACATGCAGGGATCCTCTGTTGGTCCTCTGGTGGAGAGGTCCACTGCACTGGCTCAGTCAGACCTTTGTAAAGATGCCCCTGCAAGGCACAGAGGTATGGGCTTTGGTGTAAGCAGCTTCAGCCTCCACTGCCCACCCAACTTGACTCCAATGAGTGGCACAGACTTCTAACACCTCAGAATTTGAGCTCCACTGTTTGCAAAAAACTTGCCATGTCAGTTCCTCTCGATTTCCTAGTCAATATGTCTGGGGGAGTAATTTTTGCATGAACCCAAATGCACTACTCTCTCCCCATTTCTCCCTCTCTCCCTGTCTTCTCTCTGCCAATAAAAAATAGTCTTGATTGGAGATGGGCAAAATAGAGTCCAGTTGGAAGCTGTTGCATAATCCAGAGCAATCATTCCTCCTTCTAATTTATCAATCTTTTCCTGGTTTCAATCATTTTCTTTTTCTCTTTTTCTCTTTTGTTTATATCAGAGCTTGGTGTGGGGGGGAGGGGAGTTACTCTAACTCCAGGACAGTAGGGCATTTGTAAAGGTTAGACCCTCATTATCTTTTCATTTCCCTTGCCAAAGTTCTTATATTCACAAATTCTTCTTCAAAGAATTAAAGAATTAAAAGAAAATATTGGTATTTTTTTAATGTTTAAAAACAGTTATTTCGAAGTTGACTTTTTAAAAAGTTTCATGTCAAAGCTAAACCACTGTTAACAATTTTAATCTGGTTCTTTCTTAAATCATTGATAAACTTTAATTAGGTACACAATTATTGTCCTTAGCTCATTAGTTACAAATATTTAAAGGTCTCTGTGTTACACCTAAACCTATCAGTAAATATTTACATGCATATTATGAATAATTTCTCTCTGCCCATGCCTTTCATTTTCATTTTTTTTCTGCTATCTTTTGACAAATAAAATTTATATTTTTTAAGAATAATAACACATTTTTTCATCTATACCTAGTAAACTTGAAAATAGTCTAGAAAGTTCTGGAAAATAAATGAAAGATATGAAATTTTAATTGCCAGATGAAAAATATTTTATAAAGTTGAACACTTTAAACATATTGTTTCTTCCAAGAGATTGAAGAATATATAAATAATTAGAAATGGATGTGTGGCATTTTAGGTATCTGGGATCCATGGATAGCTCTGGAAATAAGTAGTGAAGAGTACTGGCTACCTGTTACTATATAAAAAATTATCATAAATTTGGTGGCTTTAAAAAGAGAAATAAATTTCACACTTTCCAAGAATGTGGAGTCTGGGCACGTGTTATTGGGTTCTGTGTTCAGGATCTCACAAAAGCAAACTCAAACTGCAGCCCAGGCTACTATCTTAACTAATGTTCATGGCCATCTTTCAAGTTCACTTGTTGCAGAATTCAATGCCTTGCAGTTATTGGACTGAAGTTGTTCAGTTGTTGTCTCTGATATTTGGCCCTCTCCACAAGATGACAGAATTGCTAACTTCAGAACAACAAGATAACATGTTTCCTCTTTGAATCTCTCTGACTTCTTCCATTTCTTACTTGCAGACTATTTCAAAGACCTCACCTCAGTCAAGTTCATCCAAGACAAACTTTGGTTAACTTAATTGATTAGGAATCATAATTACATCTGCAAAATACCTTTATCTTGCCTGTGACCCAAGCAATTATTGGAGTGTTTCTCATCATATTTATTGATGTTACCCACAACCAAAGGATGGGATTGTATAGGATGTATATATGAGGGAAGTGTGTGGGAAGGTTGGGGAAATCAAAGAATTAAAGAATTAAAAGAAAATATTGGTAAACCTTTAGTCTATCTTATTGTGGAGAAAAACATTGCCTGAATGGTAAAAAAAAAAAAAAAAAATGGGGGAATCATTTAATAAAGAAGATAACAGGGACACCTGGCTGTTGTAGTCAGGCAACCAACTCAGTTTCAGTTCACGTTTTGATCTCAAGTGTCATGAGATCAAGCCCTGCCTTGGGCTCTACACTCAACCTTGAGTCTGCTTGAGATCCTCTCTCCTTTCTCTCTTCCCCTCCCACTCATGCTCTCTCTGTATTTCTAAAATAAATAAATATCTTTTTTAAAAAGAAGATAATAGATTTGTTAACAAAGTTATTCTTAATTATGTAAATAAAATTGATAAAAATATGAAAAAATATGAAAAACTTGAAAAATATTTTTACATTTATAATCTAAATTATTCATAAACAAACACCTCTTACAAATTAACAAGAAAAATAATTTAAATTGGCAAATGGAATGATTATATGAACAAGAATCTTGAAACATCATATTAGTTCATATTCATATTGATTTAACTCTGCTCCATTCTGTAAGAAGTACAGGCTTTAGTTCATCTTCCCAATGAATTGGTGATGTGATAATATTATTACACCAGCTATAAGTTGAATTGTGTCCCCTCCAAAAAGATATGTTGGAGTTCTAACCCCACGTATTCCAGAACATAAACTTATTTGGAGATATGATCTTTATAGACTTAATCAAGTTAAAATTAATTCATTGGGGTGGGTCCTAATCCAATATGATCCATGGACTTCTAAAAAGGGGAAATTTGACACAAACATAGACATACATAAAAGGGAGAAAATGTGAATATACAAAGAGAAAACAGTGCTCTATAACTTAAAGTGAGAGTCATAAATAAATCTAAATAAGGCCTCAAAAAGATCCCTCCCTTATAGCCTCTCAAAAGGAACAAATTTTGCTGACACCTTGACTTCAAACCTTTAGCTGTCAGAACTATAAGAAGATAAATTTCTGTAAACTAACCATTTGTGGTACTTTGTTACAACAGCCTTAGCAAATAATTACAATCCCTTTTATGCATAAGGGAAAATGAATGAAGAGACACGAAAATATGTCCCAAATGAAAGAATAAAACAATATGACAGAAAGACATCAGTTAGATGGAGATAAGCAATATGCTTGATGGAGAATTTAAAGTAATAATGACAAAGATGCTCACTAGACTTGAGAAAAAAATGGAGAACATCAGTGATATCCTTAACAATGAGATTTCGAAAAATGAATCAGAGATGAAGAGCACAATGCATGAAACTAAAAATACACATCATGGGATAAATAGTAGACTAGATGAAGCAGAAGAAAAAAAATCTGTAACCTGGACAACAGAGTAATGGGAAGTAATCAAGCTAAGCAGGTGAGAGAAAAAAAAAAATGCAAAATGAGAATAGACAGGCAAATCAGCAATATCATCAAATGTAATAACATCCTCATTGTAGGTATCGCAGGAGTAGAAGAAAGAGAAAGGGGGGCAGAAAAATTATTTGAGGAAATATTAGCTGAAAACTTCCTGAATCTGGAGAAGGAAACAGAAATATAGATCCAAGATACATAGAGCTCCCCTAACAAGATCAAGCAGAGAAGCTCCACACCAAGACACCTAATAATAAAATGCAAAAAGTAGTAATGACAGAATTTTAAAAGCAGCAAGGTAAAAAAAAAAAAAAAAAAAAAAAAAAAAGGAAGTTACATACAAGGGAAACCTAGGCTGTGAATAGAGTTTTCAGCAGAAATTTTGCAGGCCACAGAGAGTGGCATGATCCATTCAAAGTGCTGAAAGGGGGACACCTGTGTGGCTCAGTCAGTTAAGCATCTACCTTTGGTTCAGGTCATGATCTTAGGGATTTGGGATGGAATCTCGCATTGGCTCCTAGCCCACTGGGGACCCTACTTCTCACTCTGCCTACTGCTTCCTGAGCTTGTGCTTCTGTTTATTCTTTTTCTGACAAATAAATAAAAACTTTATTTAAAGAAAGTGCTGAAAAGAAATAATTTGAAGCCAAGAATATTCCATTCAGCAAGGCTAACATTCAAAATAGAAAGTGAAATAAAGAGTTTCCCAGACCAAAATAAAGGAATGCCTGACCACTAAACTAGCCCTATGGAAATGTTATAAGGGACTATTTCAGTGGCAAGGAAAGACTTTAAGCAAAAGTAATGAAAGAAGGGGCACCAAAAGCAGTGGAAATAAGTGCATCTGTAAATTCAGTCAAGGAACACACAAAATAAAAGAATGGAAATAAAAAAAATGTAAATACCTAAAATATGGAAAGGAGAAGAGTACAGAATGGGTTTAAACTTAAACCACCATCAACTTTATATAGATGGCTATATATAGAAGATGCTATATACAAACCTAATAGTAGCCACAAATCAATAACCAATAACAGATATGCAAATATAAAGAAAAAGAAGTCCAAGTATATCACCATGGAAAGCAAATTATTCATAAGAGAGGAGAGCAAGAGACAAAAAAAAATCAGAGAAAAACTACAGAAAAACAATAAAATAAGGAATAAAATGCAATAAATGCATACCTAAATAATTTCTTTGCATGTAAATGGACTAAGCACCCACCCAGGGTGAAGAAATGAATTTAAAAAAAAAAAAAAACAAGATCCACCTATATACTGCCTATAAGATACTCACTTCAGACCTAAGGACACATGTAGATTGAAAGCAAAGGGATGGAGAAGAATTTATCATATAAATAGATGTAAAAAGAGAGCTGGGTTAGCAATGGTTATATGGGACAAAATAGACTATAAAACAAAGACTAACAAGAGACAAGGAAAGACAATATGCAATCATAAAGAGCGAAATCCAAGAATATGACATAACAACTGTATTTGTACATTCACCATAGAGACACCCAAATAGTTAAAATAGTTAATAACAAACACAAAGGAAGTAATATATAATAATATAATAATAAAAGGGAAATTGTAACTTGCTTACATCAATAGAAAAATTATCCAACAAAAAATCAACAAAAAAATAATGACTTTAAATGACACATTGGACCAGGTGTATTTAACAGATATAGTCAAAACATTCCATTCTAAAACAGCAGAATACACATTATTTTCAAGTGCATGTGGAACATTGTCCACAAAAGATAACATGTTAGGTCACAAAACAAGTCTCAACAAATTCAAAACATCAAAATCATTCCTTGCATATTTTCTGACCACTATACTATGAAGCTAGAAATCAACCACAAGAAGAAATCTGGAAAGAACACAAATACATGGGGGTTAAATAACATGTTACCACAACAATGAATGGGTCAACCAAGAAATCAGAGAGGAAATCAAAAAATACAGAGAGATCAATGAAAATGAAAACACAACAGTCCAATATCTGTGGAATGCAGTGAAAATGGTTCTAAAAGGAAAGTTTACAGCAATACAGGCCTACTTTAAGAAGTAAGAAATGTCTCAAATAAACAGGCTAATGTTACACTAAAAGAAGTGAGAAAAAAAGAACAACAACAACAAAAAACCCAAACCAGTAGAAGGAAAGAAATACAAATACAAAAGATTCGGGTGGAAATAAATAAAAAAGAAACTAAAAAAAAAAAAAAAAAAAAAAAAAAAAAAAAAAAAAAAAAAAAAAAAAAAAAAAAAAAAAAAAAAAAAAAAAAAAAAAAAAAAAAAAAAAAAAAAAAAAAAAAAAAAAAAAAAAAAAAAAAAAAAAAAAAAAAAAAAAAAA